>PVJX010033875.1:0-19373 GCA_004027295.1 Dolichotis patagonum
TCTAGTATGTTATACACATCAGCACCTGTGCCCATTTAGCAAAGAATTTCAGTACAAATCACTCTGAATTGAACAGACATGTCTAAGAAGCATTACAATTGTTGCAATATTTTTAGAAACTGAAACAAGGAAATAAACAACTTCAGTAAAAGTGATTTAAATAACAAATAATGTATCTTTATAAACAGCTTATCTCCTTGAGAACAAAGAATAAACAAGGAGACAAGAGGGTTTTTTTTCTTTCCATTATTAAAGCAGATCACAATATGAATGGGTGAAATGTCATGAATAATTGGAGAAAATCACAGTGTAATCTTCGACAAAAACATCTGATTTATTTAAATTGTCACTGTTTGTCTTATTAGAACCTTTATTTAACCTTGTTATCCACCATGCAGTATTCAAGCTGGCTTATCAAAAATTTACTTTGAAACTAACCATATTTTGAAATTTTTGACTTTCTTAAATGTAAGCTATGGTAACATAAACCTTATGGCAGTTGTTTTACTTGAGACCTAACTGACAGTGCTTTCAACTGAAATGCCTATAAAAACCAAATACTGTGACTCTAAAGCAGCAAATCAATCCAGGTGTTCAAATGTTTTATCAAACTCTTTTTGGATTCTGGAGAAGGGGCTCGTCAGACATTCTATCACGAGAATTTGCTAGGTGCAACACTGATTCATTATCTCAGCCCACGAACCCAGCCAAATACCGCCAAAGTCACTCCTTATCATTGCTTTCAAAGCATTATGGTTTCCAAACTATATGCTTCATAGACAAGCCTATTTCCTTGTTGACTTTTATGCAGATTCTGAGTACTTCAGGGCTTATCCTATGCAGGTAAGATAGGAGATAGGGAGTGGCAAAACTGGATGGGGAAATAAGCAGGACTTGTTAAATAAGATCCCAGGACACTGCCAACCAAATGATTTCCTGGGACCCCAACTGTAGACAAGTTCCCACAAAAGATGTGGACAACCTAAGAGAGGCGAGGCCAGGAGGAGCCTACACTGGGACTCCTCACGGTAGCTCATTCTACATCTTTTATACCAGGGTGTACTTTTATTTTCGTTCATCTTTTCCTTTCTTCTTTTGTTGGGTCCAAGTTTACTCTGCAGAGCCAGTTTTCTCCTTACCCCTTCACCCGTTGCTTGTCAAGTAAAGTTTTTGATACCGTTTTTGGTTTGTTCAATTCTTTGAGCAAGAAGGACTTGGAATATGTTAAACTGAGCCATTGCTAAAGGCACTATTCCAAATGCTTTACAGATAATCATTCTTTCAATACTCATCAACATCTTGGGAAGTAGGTACTACTGTTATTGGGTTGTTTCTTCTGAAAGCGGCTCACAGTAGGGTTTTGAGGTGTTTACCTCTCCTGGAGTTAGAGTCCAGTTTCTTCTCATCTGGAACAAAGAATTGAACAAAACAAGCAAAAGACCATGGCAGTTTATTTTAACAAGTAAAAATGAAGTGTGGGGGAGAAACTGTCTCTGCATAGTGAGCTTGGACCAAGAAAAAGAGGAAAAAGCAAGATAAAAGCACACCCTGGAGAAAGTAGGGTGGGCTATCATGAGGAAAACAATGAGAGCAAACTCTTCTTGGCATCTGTGTCCTTTTATACTGTCCAAATCTTTTTTGTTGTTGTTGTTGTTGTTTTTTTTTTTTTGGTACTGGGGATCAAACTCATGACCTCACGCTTGCCAGGCAGGCGCTTAAGCCACTGAGCTAAATCCCCGGCCTATACTGTCCAAATCTTAAGGAAACCCATGAGAACCTCTACATACAGGTCCTGAGAGGCCGTGCTGGAATCCCACTCCTTAGGCTGACGTCAGGTCTATGAAAACCTGCTCCAGCCCTCAGGAGAAGCCCATGTGGTCTTGTAATTAGCAGGTGACACTTCTACCAGCTTTGTCACACCTTAATCACTTATGTCACTATTAGTGTCCCATCCTGTTTTATTTCAATCCTTTTTGTTTGAGGCAGGATCTTACTATGTAATTCAGGCTAACCTCAAACTCACAGTGATCCTCCTGCCTCAGCCTTCCTATTATGGCAGTCTTAAATTTATTGGAGGTGAAGAAACTGAGCAGCACTCTGAGAGGTGGAGGGAACCAAACTTTATTAGGCCCGTGGGCTCAGAGGAGCTGCATACTCCAAAGTCTGAGCCCCAAGCCTTTGTTGGGGCTGCTTCTATAGAGGTTTTAGGTGGGGACACTCCGCTGAGTTACGGAGATAAAACAGGGCATGGTTAAGCACAGGGAGTTAGAGGTAGGCTGCAGAAGCAAAATGCTGAAAGCAGGCTATACAAGAAGGTTCTAGAACTGGGCAGTACAAGCAAGGTTTCAGAACCCAGAGTATAAGCAAGATACCAGCAGGGCTGTACAAGCAAGATAACAGAAGCAGAACGAGACAATTGCTTTGTGAAAGTCATCCACGTTGGTCTTAAATTTCTGTCCCAAAGTTTTGTTTTCCTTATCATCCCAAGTGCTGGGATTATAGGTATGCACCACCACCCCTGGTTCAGTGTCCCAATGTTATACGTGAAGAAACAAACGCAGGGAGAAAAAACTTGCCTAAAGCTATTCAGCTATTAAGGATTTCGTGCCCCTCTTCCATCAAACCCAGATTAAAGACAATTGATTTACTCACAATACTGTCATCTCAGATTTATATGAAATGTAAAATTCTAGCCAAGAGATATTTATAATACAAAAGCCAAAACATACCAGAATAGTAATATGCAAATCATGCTAAGATTATGCACAATAGACTAGAGAGACAAGAGAAAGCAACCAGTCAGGAGCCCTCTGTGTCTAACGTAAAGGAAGCCAAGTCATGGCAGCAGAGACAAGAGGGAAGGAGGAGAAAAGGATGACTCCGGGTCATAAGCCCAAGTAGTAAAACAAATTGTTATCTGTAGAGAGAGAGAAAAAAAAGTTGTAAATATTGGGAATTCCTTGAGGGTAAATGGGATGAGACTGATTTTAGACGCTTGAGTCCGATACCGTCTGACAACAAACAGAAACAGCCATGGCTGCCTGCGTGCGTGTGATGGTGGTGAGATGCTGGCCAACACTGCAGGGACACGCTCATGTTCCAGGCTGACGTAATTACAGATCTAGGAGCACCAGACAGCTTCCAGCGGGCCTGGTCAGGCTCTCCACCAAACCCCACTCACAGCGTCTAGAAAAATATACCTCCCGTGAGGACACGTTCCCACATGAAAAGTCAAGACTAACTTCTTTTGCAAATACCACTAAACATCAAACCCCGTGTGCCTAAGAGAGTATGTCCCTATGGCTAGGCCTGCCAACGACAGAACTGCAACCATTTAGAGATCTTAATTGGCTTTCTTTTCAATTCTAGACTCAGGCAGCGCTTCCAAAATGGAATGAGTGTTCCAATGAGATATGCAGAGGAGGACGGTCTTATAGATAAAAAAAGGAATGAAGAAAACAAAAAAATAGAAAAAGCAGATTGGTTGTGTTAAAATACCTTTCTTTGTGAGGTGGGAACAGGCAGACAGACCAATAGGAAAATAACAGAGAGGACTTCATTACCAACTGAAATTGGCATGTTTAGGATATTTTGGCTGTTATCTCTCGTTTCTCCTGGCTTCTTTGGGAGGTCAGATAAACTGTGTCATTTAGCGTGGTGACATAAAACATTAGCGTAAGTGACTCCATTTTTTTAAAATTTATTTTTAAATTTTATTTACATATTTATTTATTGAGACAGGGCCTTGCTACGTAGTCCAGGCTGGCCTAGAACTGGTGGTGGGCCTCCTAGTCAGGCACCACCACCTTACCTCTCCGCAGTTTGCTTGGTACACATTTGTTACAGGGTGTAATAGCCAAAAGAGCCCAAGAGCCCCAAGGAAGACATGTATAATCAGCCAGAGAGATCCTGTGATGTACTAGGCCTGGGGTGGGAATCTCCTTTGCAGCTCACCAACTGGTCAAATATCTGTTATTTTTGCAGTTTACATTCCTGATACTCAGTGTAGTTGGGGACAGGCAACATTAGCAACATTTGAAAACTTGCTAGAAATACAAAGTCTCGGGCCTAGTTTCAAAGCTCCTGAATCAAACTCTGCATTTTGCAAAACTCCAGGTAATTTTATCCATATTGTTTGAAAAACTGCTCTAGAAAAACACTGCTGGTTTTTTACTCAGAAAGTAATTCACCTTCTTTTTACTTATTTATTTAATACCAGGGATTGAACTTACAACCATGTGCTTGCAAGGCAGGCACTTATGCTGCTGAGCTAAATCCCCAGCCCAGTGACTCACCTTCTTAAGAGAAGGAAGAGATGCTTGGTTCCCAGTCATCCAGTGACTGAAGATCTTTTTATTTTTGCCCTGACCCTGGTTTACACTAACCTGGCCTTACATGGTTGCAGCAACTCTCAGCATAATGTCAGGAGTTCTCTTTTCCCGACAGGAATTCTGTGCCTATTTTTCTCCTCTGCATATATTATGCCTATTTATTTTCCCAGAAGCTAATAGCAATGATGCCAACTACCTGAGTAGGGACGGAAACCACTCGCAGTCCTGGTTGCCTTTCACTGTTCCAGACATGGATCCAATGCACTGATCAGAGGAATCCCTCTTCTACGAGGAATGGGCCCTCAGTAGAATCCCTAGTGCGTCCAACCATGGGCTGAGCGCTAGCCCTGGGCACTGGCTGTGCAGCAGAGAATTTCGGAGCCGAGCTGCTGAGTCTGTCAGTTAATTGTACTCCTGCAGTTGTAGAACTGAAAGACACAGTTCCATGGCTACCACAAAGGGTAAGGGAAAGATAAATTACAGAAAGGTAACAAAAAAAAAAAAAATAGGAAGAGAGAGCAGTTCTTATCGTTATCTGATTTACCAATATAAAAGCCACTAAATCACAAAACATGAAACAGAATTATCTGTGTTTTGGAAGAATGATTACAACGCTGCTTGGGGTAGGGAGTAAGGCCTCCTAAAAGACTGGTCTAAGACTGAGGGTAACTTGACTGAGGGTCAAGTTACCAGCAGGGTTATTTTACTGAGAGGGACATGCGAGGGCTTGGCTCTTTTCAGGTCCTGCTTCTACAAACGGCCTCTTCTCTAAATAAAACTGAGCTAAATGCAAAAGAAAATCAGTGTAACGACACGTTCAACTAAAACATTAGCCTTCCAGAGACACCAGACTCTTAGTATTTAGCTCAGTGGCATAAGCACCTGCCTGCCAAGTGTGAGATGGAGAGTTTGATCCCCATACACCCTCTGCCCCCCAAAAAAACTCTTAGTATAGGGAGTGACCCACGTGCTGATCCCTCCCTGACAGAAGAGAAACTATCTGAAATGCTACTGGAGCAGATCAAGATGAGGAGCCTCATGAGGCTAAGGCGGGCTCAGGGGTAGAGCTTGTATTCGGCCTCTGTGAGGCCTTACGTTCAATCTCCAGCTAGAGAGAGAGACAGAGAGATTGCGAAGAGACAGGAAAGGGGAAAGTGGTTTCCCCTGCACACGTGCAACAGCTGGGGCTGGTAATACAAACCTGTAGTCACAGCACTCTGGGAGGCTGAAGCAGGAAGGGTTGCAAGGTCGAGTCCAGCCTGGGAAATTTAGCAAGACCCTGTCTCAAGAATAAAAGATGAAAAGACGGCCTGGAGACAGAGCTCATTTTGAAAGTCCTGAGTTCAATCCCCAGTACAGGACCATACATACAAAAATAGTACAAATACCCATCTGTGTATACAAAATGTGACTGAAAATATGGTGAATGTTTATCTTCAAGAAAAAAACATTACAGACATATTATCATTAATTCCCTTCAAGATACTTCCCCTTATTTGGACACAGCACATCATGCTTGCTACTCTCTGAAGCAGTTGTGGAAGTCCTTTTTTACGTCATTAGTTGTGGTGTCGTGGCTGCCTTGATATGCTGAATTCATTCAAAATACTTACTTTTCACGGTCATTTTGACTTTGGGGAACAGCCCAAAGTCTCACAGTGACAGATCCCACCAATAAGGTAGACAAGGGCACGCTAACATTTTTATGAGCCTGCCTTTCCATCATCGGACAGCACATAGCAGCAGCATGCACTGCATTTTTTATCATATACTGTAAAGACACTCAGGAAAAAGAACTTCCAGAATGGCTTTAGAAAGTCCAAGAACAACAGACAACTGTTCAAATCTCTGGGCAATATTTTAGAAGCATTAATGGCAATATGTCTTTTACAGTAATGATTTTTAAAATTATTCACTCTATTTCAAACACATTATACACACACAGAGAAATAGGGTTTTACTTGTTCATAGGGTTGCAGTTGATAGAGAATTTTGTAATCCTTAAAAATGTTATAAGTAATTCTCAATTCTAGTAAAAGACATTCTAACATTCTAACAAATAAAGCTAGGACTAATTCATTTGCTTTAAAGCTTTTTTGGTTTAAATATACTAAAATTAGAACATTTTCTTACCAATGGACTTTTAAGCTTTTTCTAGTTTTTGCCACTACAAAGACGCAACAGTTTTGCACTTCTGTCCTTATGTAACACAGCCTCCTGTAGCAAAGTTGCATTTTGGGATCAAAGTATCTTAAATATTTCATTTATTTTTCTAAATTTTTTATTTTTGTCCCAGACATCTTTTTTTCCATTTCTTTGTGTGTGTGTGTGTATGGGGGAGGGGTGACAGGGTCTTACTATCTATTCCAGGCTGGCCGTGAACTCACAGTGATTCTCCTAGCTGGGCCTCTTAGCGTGTAGGTGTATGCCATCACACCCAGCTTCTAAATATCTTAAATTTTCATAAATACTATCAAATTATTTTCCCAAAAGGGGGGATAATTCTGACTTGTCATAGTATACTTGCCTGTTTTTCCCACATTCTAACACTACACATTTCTGTTTATTTGAATTTTTGCCAATCTAATGGACAGAAAATAGTATTTCACATTTGCCTTGATGTGCATTTATTTGGATACTATATTTTAAAATTTTGTTTTCTTTTGTGGTGCTGGGGATAGAGTCCAGCTCTGTACCCCTGACACTCCAAACCCTCGATTTGTAAGGTTGAGCATACTAGCTATGCTTATGCATCTGAATTTCCTTTCCTACTAGGAAGAACTCTTTCAGCTGTATGACTATGTTACAGATGTCGTGTTGTCCTTTTGTCATTATTTCTCCATCGCAGGCATTTGCTGCTGCCTGGGGCTGCCACTGCCCTGAGTGGCCTCCAAGGAGCCAGACACAGACTGTCTCTGAGAACACACCGTTGACTGCTCTGGACTGTTTAGGTGTCACGGATGACAACACAATGCAGTGGCTCCTGGTCTGTTAGCTCTCATTTGTGCCACTTCAAAGCGTCTTTTATATGCATTTCTCCACCTCACTGCAGTAAATCATGCAGTCAAGCTCCCAGTTTCTAATCCAGCACACTTACTCTGCTACAACGGCTCCTGCCTGAAAAACAGCACTCCGAGAGGATTTCTCTGACGCACTGTCCAATGAGCTTGTTTCAGTCCCTATTACCTTATTTTCTTCAAGGCACCAATCTTATTGGCAGGAATATTGTTATTTTATTTGACTCCCCAACATAGGTTATAAACTGCATCATTGACTGTTTTAACTCCAGTACCTAGAATGCAAATACCAGTAGGCCTTCAACAAATGTTTACTGAAGAAAACAATGATGAGATTTCTGGGAAATAATCTAGAGGATGTTTAAGTAATTTTTAAAATATGCTTTTTTAAAAAAATAAAATATAAAATTTTATATAAAATATAAAATTTATATAAAATCTATATTTATTTATATAATTTATATTTATATAATTTATAATTTATATTTATATGAATATATTTATATAATTTATAGTTTATATTTATAAATTATAAATTTATATTTATATAAAATATATCCTATAAAATATTTATAAATATAATTTATAAATTATAAATTTATAATTTATATAAATATAAAATTTATATAAATAAAAATAAAATTTTAAAAATATACATATAGAGTACTGGGGATTGAGGCCTGGGCCTTTATATTGCGCTATATCACCCAGCCTACGTTTTATTATTTATTTAGGTTTTTTGAGACAGGGTCTATATATATATATATTTATTTATTTATTTGGTACCGGGGATCAAACTCACAACCTCGTGCTTGCCAGGCAGGCGCTTAAGCCACTGAGCTAAATCCCCAGCCCGACAGGGTCTATATATTACAAGTGGTCTTGAACTCACTGTGTAGCCCAGGCTGGCCTCAAACTCATGGTGATCCTCTTGCCTCAGCCTTCCAAGGACTGGGATTACAGGACCAGGCCACCATGCTATTGTTTATTTTTGAGCTAAGGTTTTGCTAAATGTTAAATTATGCAGGCTAGGCTCAAAATTATGATCCTCCTGCCTCAACCTCCCTGGTTCCAAAAATTTAAAAAGGTTGCTATTGATCTTTTGGGTCTTCGGAAAAATTTCAAAATTTAAGGAATAGATCAGATCAAAGTGAATGAGCAGCTGGGTGTGGTGGCGCACGCTTGTAATCCCAGCACCCAGGTCCTCCTGAGTTCAAGGCCAGCCTGCAGAGAACCCTTCTCCAGGAACACAACATCTTGAGAGAACTCCCTCAACATCTTGTGGGAATTGATCCAATCAGTGTTTAAAATTTGCATTTGAAAGCTGGACATGATCACCTACACCTATCATCTCAGCAGAGACCAGAGCCCAATCCAGTGTCTGATCCCCACACCCAGACAACGGCCTAAGGGGCTCCCAGCAACTTCCTTACGATTGCAGAAGTGGGGGGCCATTTTACCACCTAGGAGATCACCGCCATTTCCTCTCTCCAGAGTTCTAGCCTGGCCTACACAGTGAATTCAAGGCCAGGCTGAATTGCGCAGCGATTCGACTCAAAACAAAAACAAAAAATTGCTTGATTTTGGACCCTTAGAGATATAAAAGACTAAATAAAACTTCTGCTTTTTCAAATAAAGGCTCGAGTTGCAGTTAAAGTGCAATAGAGACGTATCTACCACTTGAAAGAAAAAACTTATTAGGATTTCATGGGAAAATATGAAAGAGTACAAGATTTTCAAACTAGCTTTCAGCCTATCCACAATTATTTTGTTTTTGCGAGCAGATTTGTCTCTAAAATGCTTTTGATCTTGGTGCTACTAACTTGCTAGATTTTTTACTTTTGTTTTGTTTTGTTTTTGGAGCTAGTGTAGGCAAATACAATTGCATTTCACACGTTCAATTTGTATCCTGCAACTTTTGTTGCTGTTTTGAGACAGGGTCTCAATGTAGCTCAGGCTGGGCTTGAACTCAGGGATCCTCCTGCTTCAGCCTCCCAAGTGCTGGGCTTGCTGGCTTGCACCACCACACCCACCGTGGCAATTTGCTAGGTTTTACAAATTCTATGCAATTGTTTTTACCTCCTTTGCTTTATTAACACCAACACACACGCCTGGTGAAACTCAGGCTTGACTTTAAATCATTTTAAGCCTTAGAGGCTGTCTAAAGAGGCATTTGAGGGGTTTATTATTGGACTGTGAACAGCTTAGTTTATAATCGAAGCAGTTTTGTTTTCATCTGGCAAACCGCCTCAGCTTCGCATTCCGACTCACGCCCGGCAAAACAGACAAGACTGCGAAGACTCCTCTCACCCGAGCCGCGCCAAGCCAAACCAGCCACCTACAGACCGGAAGCACCCGCCCCCGCCCTCCGGCACCACGCGCTCGCGCGGTGCATTGTGGGCGCTGTAGTCCGGCTAGAATCAGCGCGACCACAAGTCCCTTGACGCCTGTGGTCCCCGGCCCTCCCCCCACCCCCGCCTCGCCCCTCCCCGGCCTCCCTGGGGCCTGGCGGCCCAGGGCGCGGCGTTCGGGCGACTCAGCTGTTTGTCCCCAGGCACAGAGGCGGAAGCCCGCGGGGCGGGGGAGGAGCCTCGCGCGGGGTGAACGCCCGCACTACGTGCTCGTTCGCCTCGCGACCGCTGCGCGCGAGCCCGTGTCCCCGCGGCGGGCGGCAGCGGCGGCATCGGTGGAACGCGAGTGGGCGGCGAGAGCCCGCGGCGGCGGCGGCGGTTACGGCGAAATGGCGGAGACCGTGGCGGACACCCGGCGACTGATCACCAAGCCGCAGAACCTGAATGACGCCTACGGGCCGCCCAGCAACTTCCTGGAGATCGATGTGAGCAACCCGCAGACCGTGGGGGTCGGCCGGGGCCGCTTCACCACCTACGAGATCAGGGTCAAGGTGAGGCCGCCTTTCCGCTCCCTCAGACCCCTCGCCGCTCCGTCGCCTCCGATGACTCTGGCGCGACCCCCCGGCTGTCTCGGCGGCTTGGGCGGGACCCCTGCGGCGGGCGGCCCAGTCGGCCCCGCGGCGGGCGGGGGTCGCGAGCGGGGCGCCTCTCGGGTTGGGTTTGGGGGGGGCTGCCGAGCGAGCCCCGCGGCGCCGGGAGAAGGTGATCGTGGAGGAGGGCGTGGGCTGAGCGCCGCTCGCCCCGTAAGCAGCTGCTCTGGGAATGACATTTGAGTTGGAAAGGGAGTAGATCTTTCGAGAACATGGCCCTCCGCCGCCAAGAGTGTAAAGTGTGAAGTTGAAGCCTTCGCCTTCTCCTGGAGACTCCCCAGAGGTCGCCTAGCCAACACTGGTTGGTCTGCGCCTTCCCAAGCTACCAACGAACTGACCTAGGTTAGGTTGCACACTCTTCAGAGCAGAACTTGACGGGAGCTGACAAAATCCCTACAAATTTTGGATTGGGCTGGGCCAGGTGAGAGTAGTGGTTGGACATGGTTTACTTTGGCGTTCTCGAGGGTCATCCTGTTAAAGGCTGAGGCATGGGGCGCTGCCTACCTCATCCAAAACTATTACAGCTTTAAGAAAATGGTATTGTTTTAGGGAACTTGATCTCTCAATTTCGGTATTTGCATTTTACTGAATGAAGGAATCAGTGGAAGTACAAACAATGTTGTAACTCATTCGTTGGCAAATAATTCACTTGCTTTGAAAGATGCTAATTGAGACTACCACCTCACTTCACACTTTATAGTTCAGGCTTAAAGACCTTGCTCACAGAGCCGGGCGTGGTGGCACAAGCCATCCCAGCCAGCACTCGAGAGACTGAGGCAGGAGGATTGTCTCAAGTTCGAGACCATCCTGGGCTACAAAGTGCGCTCAAAATCAGCCTGAACTGCATAGTGAGACCCTGTCCCCAAAACACAAGGTTAAAAAAAAAAAAGACTTTCCTCACCTGTGGACTTACATTTACAAATTATAGTACATTAAACTGACTCAGTTGGTACAGATCATAAAATTTTTAAAATTAAGCCTAAAATGATTTTTGTGTTAGAGTAATGAAACTTACATAACAATCTACTGTTAACAATTACTGTTAACAAGTTACTGTTAACAAATTCAGTTATTTTTTCCTCTTTTTTGTTTTTTGGTAGGCGCTCACTATGAACTTCAGGCTGATTTTGAACTCACTATGTAGGCCAGCTTGCCCTGGAACTTGGCGTGACCCTCTTGCCTCAGCCTTCCAGTGCTGAGATCACAGGCGTGGGCCACTGCACCCAGCAAAGAGCAGTGACTTAATAGTTTATGCACTTTTGCATGTGTGTAAAAAACACAACATAAAATTTACCATCCTATTTTTATGTGTAAGTACAGTTCATTCACATTGTGAAACTTAAAAAATGATTCTTTTTTTTTTTTTTTTTTTTTAAATAAAGACTGGCTCACCAGGTAATTCAGGCTGTAGCCCAGGCCTGCCTCAGTGGGGATCCTCCTGCCTGGGCCTCCCGAGTTGTGGGATTCCAGGCAGTGCCACCATACCCACTTTAAGAGCGATTCTTATGGAAGTGTTGCTAAAAGAAAAAGTCATCCAACTTCAGTTAAAAGCCAGCGCGGTAAGCTAGCCTGTCTCTTGAGATGTGTAAAATGTGAGCCATAAACTGTTTATGAAAGTAAGCAAAACGCAAAATTCGGGCCCCTTTGCACTTAGGAAAACATTCTAAGATGAGCGTAGTGAAAAAGTGAGGGTTTTTAACTTTTGAAGTGATTTTGAACGTTTTTTGAATTTTTTTAATATACAGTAGATAGTTCACTGAAAGGAACTTCCTCTTTTTCCTCTTATTCTCATTCCTTTTTTGTCTTGTGCTAAAACAAAACTTAAGTGTGCCTGTGTTTGTAGTATTTCCTGTCACACAATTGAAATGGAATCTCCTCCCTACACTTCCTTGAAATAACTTTGTGTTTATTTTGCTGAGTGCGTTACTAGATGGTTTCTTCTATGGTGATTTAATTTTCTCATTAAAAATAACCTGTGATACTTTATTAGCAAATAGCTTATATGATTGTTAAATATAAGTTGTTTATAATACCGTCATTTGAATGGCATAGAATACAATCCTTAAAACTGGTTAGTTTAAAGCCAGAGCAGGGCATGATGGTGCATGCTTGTAATTCCAGCTCTTTGAGAAGCTGAGGCAGGAGGATTGCAATACTGAGGATAGTCCTGGCAACTGTCTCAAAATTTTAAGGATATAGCTCAGTAGTATAGTGTTTCTGAGTTCATCCCTCGTACAAAAAAAAAAAAAAAAAAAAAAGATCAGATTGGTTAGTAAGGAATTAACTCTGGGTCACGTACTTTTATTTATTTATTCATTTTTAGATAGGGTCTCAGTAAGTTCAGGCTGAACTTGAAGTTGCAGGTCACCTGCCTCAGTCTCTTGAGTAGCTGGAATTATGCTTATGCTTTAGAAAGTTAGGCTTTTTTTTTTTTTTTTTAAGACCAGGTTTCACTATGCAGTTCAGTAGCCTGGTGTTGAACTCACTTTGTAGCCCAGGCTGGCCTCAAACTCACAGTGATCCTCCTGCCTCAGCTTCCCAATTGCTGGGATTACAGGCATGTGCCACTACGCCCAGCCTTCTGTTGAACATTTACACAGAGCAGTTTGTTGTAACACTGTCACATGACTGTTACCAGTCACAAATGCAGGTTCCAGATAACACAAGGTAACTGAGTTTTTAATGCTTGTGAAATGCTGTGAAGTTTCTCTTGGTATGTAGTGTGTTCACTTAGCACTCAGGATGCCCTGTAGTGAGACAAGGCCTTACTTAAGCAGCTTAGAGTCTGAGAGTAACTGCGGTCTTACTTTAAGGTAGGATGGACAGGAGGTGAACAGGTTTACCGTTCATGATTTTATTTACTGCTGCTCTTCTCCCTTGCCCCTGCTGCCTGCCTCTTGCTGTTGCATTTGCTGTGTGGAAAACCGTTTTGTGTTTCAGAGTTTGGGCCCTTGAACTATCTTATAGTTACTCTCTAATTCTGGTCTTGAGAAAAATGTTCAATTTTATAGAATCTGATTGAAATTACTCTTAATTCACAGGGTAATTTTATCTGGATGGTGGCACTTTAGAATGCAAGTTTCCCAATTTCCATTTATCTTTTTTGGTTTGAGAACAGTGTTTAAGACTGTTAGGATCTCTTGATTAGTATCTCTGGGCTTTTGAAAATAATTGGCACAGTGTTAAATGTTTTTTTAAATTGTTCTAATGGATAGGTATAGGAGAGAGCACCATAAATAATTAAAGGTTTAGGAAAGCTCAGGGTCTAGAATTATTTTGACATATTAAAGAGAAGGCTGAAAGAGAAATTTAGTCGTTTTTGCTACAGCTTTAGTTTTCTGAAGATTTTTAATTAAGATCTCCTATTGTATCTGAAGACAGCTGTTTTAAGCAGGAGGGGAGGTAAAGATCTTTCTTGAGCTTTGAAATAGTCCTGGTTCAAAGAATAAATTTTATGATGTACTGGCAGAGCAGGGTAAAAAAAATTAAAGTTTCAGTTCAGCTTTATGAAACAGGTATGCTAGTAAGGCTCGTTCTACTTCATAGTACTTAGTGAAATATCACACATAAACCTCTTTAGCATAGTGACTCACACGTGACACACACTCGAAGGCCAACTCTTTTTGGTGTTTAGAGATGGTCTGCTTATGTATTCAAGCTGGTCTTGAATTCACTATACCCTAGGCTGGCCTAAAACTCAAAATAATCCTCCTACCTCAGCCTGCTGAGTGCTAGGATTACAGGAATACATTGCCATGCCTGATTTCTCCAGCCCTTTTTAAAAATACCATTTGTTTAGTCTTGTCTTTTTTTTTTAAATACAGCATAAGTTAAAATTTTATTTAAAATCAGATGGTGTATTAGCGAAGGTTTTACTAGAGATATTTCATCTTTTCAAAGCAGGATTTCACTGCAGTTCAGGCTGACCTTGAACTCGCTATGTAGCCAGGCTGGCCTCAAACTGGCACCAATCCTGCTGCCTCAGCCCCGTAAGTGCTGAGATTATAAGCGTATGCCACCATGCCCAACCCTCTTGTTCTTTTATATTGAATTATTAGGTACCTTGTTTCTGTCCTGTTTGGTGTAACAGATTAAGGAACCAGTGCACAAAAGGTTGTTCATCAAAGTATCATAATTAATTTGTACATGTGCATATACCTGATACCACAGTTCATAGAAAGAAATGCTTTATTTAGGGCTAATTTACGATTTCAGGAGATCCAGTCTGTGGGGAGCTACCAATAGCTCTGGAGCAGAAACATCTTGGCTGAGGGCATGGCAGAGGAGTGCTCCGTCCTCCTAGGGGCTGAGGGCATGGCAGAGGAGTGCTCCGTCCTCCTAGGGGCTGAGGGCATGGCAGAGGAGTGCTCCGTCCTCCTAGGGGCTGAGGGCATGGCAGAGGAGTGCTCCGTCCTCCTAGGGGCTGGCACGCAGAGCAGCAGGTGAGCAGCACCAGTGGGAGGAGACACGTGCCTCCCCACATGACACCAGGGCTCCACCACCTGGGTCCCACCTCCTAATAGCTATTGGGCCAAGAGCGTCAGAGGGTTAAACCACCGATGAGTACTGTGTGACATCTGCAGGACCCAGTCTCCGGGAATCTCTTAATCCAGTGAAGGCAACAGTTAAACAGCACAGTGTGGGAGTCAGGGTTAAACTTGGGCGTATTCCAGTGGTGGTTCCAAATTGGTTCACAGCCACATTTAATTAAAAATAGTATGTTAAGATCCTTGCATCTACAGGCTAGTGTTCAGGCAACTTCAAGTGGATGAAACCTTCGAAAGAAATCTGAGTGTTGGTACCCTAGAGACTAGAAATTGACATCAACAGTAAGAGGCACTGAGGAAGAACAGCTGAAAAGTACTTACAAATTCTGTGCTGTGACAGGTGACCTGGAGAGAGAGTTGGCTGGCAGTGCTTTCAGAAGGCGAGCCTTTTTCTGTATGCTGTGTCAAAGCTGTAAAGTGGAACCATCTGTAGACTTGGAGGTAGCCAGGCAGAGTAGGTTCCTATTTTGCAGATGTAGAAGCTGAAGTCCTGCTTGGTCCTCATCTCCTGTCACTTCCTCATGCTACAGTCCTGATCTACTGGACGAAGCTGAGTTCTGTTGTCAGGCCCTTGCTCACACTTCTTCCTCTGTTGAGAACAGCTTTCCTTCAGCAGTCTTAGGTGCCTGTGACTGCCTTCCTGTGCTCCTTGCAGAGATTCTGCTGTACCCTAGAGGATAGGTACTTCCCGTGTGCCTCTAGTAGCTGTTAGGATTTTTTTTTTAATCTGGCTTCCTGTAGTTCCTGTATGTTTTACACTAAGCTCCTAGAGGATGAAAACGATCATAATTAACCTTACTCAACATCTGACAGTGTGCGTGGCTCACCTATGAGTGGACACCTGTGAATAAATGAAATTTAGGAAAATTAACTTGCCCGGTGTCCCAGCTCTTAATGGAAAAAGAGTTTTAAATCCTGACCTTCAGAGTATGTGCTTTGTCTTCCACACTGAGTATTCTGATTGACTGAGGCATTTTGAGACCACTGATAATTTCTCGTTAGTTGGATAGGATGAGATTTAGACCACGGTAGTTCGAGGAGCAGGCCAGGAAGGGTTATCTTCCTAACGCCTAGCCAGAGTTTCTGCTGGTGTGCCCTCTGTCTCCTGGGAAATGCAGACAGTGGAGGAGCACGAGGAAAACTTGAGCCACAATGGTCCATAGCCTTGATGAGGCTAAATTGAAAAGATTCTAAAATAGGAACAGAAAATGCATAAAGAAAAAGTAGACCCTGACAGTGGAGAGAAAGTTCTGTGTTTGTTGGATAGAAAGTGCCTTTGGAGAAGCAGTTCCAATATGAATTGGCAGTAGAACAACTGCAGTGTAAGTTTTGGGAAAGGAGAAGTATGGCCAGATCTCTGCCCTCTTTTTTGCAACATGTGTCTGTATCTGTACTGTACAGTCATGAAAGTTATTGAGGGCAGTGTTTCTTTTTGTGTATGTGTGACACTGGGCACTGGACCCCTAGGGCCTTCACGCTGAGCTGGGTCCCCAGCCCTTTTTATTTCCTGAGTCAGGATCTCACAGAGTTTGTAAATTGCCCAGCCCAGTTCAAACTAGTGATTCTTCAGCCTAGCCTGAGCCTCACGGAGTGCTTGAATTAAAGGGATGCAGTGCTGTACCCAACTATGATTTTAAAGTCTCAAAATCTATAATGTATTTAGTACTGCAGGCAGTAAATACATATAACTACACTTTAAGCAGTCATTCAAGATGCAGGCATAATTTGTTTTGTGTGTCTCCTTGTCTTTTTCTGGCAGGGCAGAATTTAAAAACTCGGCGGAACATCATGGCTCATGCCTGTAATCCCAGCTCAGGAGGTTGGTTGAGGTAGGAGGATCACGTCAATTAGAGGCCAGCCTGGGCTATCTAATGAGTTCAAGGTCATGCTGAACCACATAGCAAGACCCTGTCACACCTCACTCCTCTCAAAAGATGTAAAAGTCCAGTTTAGAAAAATACGAAGTATATATATATATACATAAATAAACCGTATGTGTAAGGACCTTCCATATAAAGAATGTTCAAGCCAAGCGTGATGGCACACTTTCGTCCCAACATTCTGGAAGGCTGAGGCAGGAGGCTTGTAAATTCAAGGACAGCCTTGGGCAACTGTCTCAAAAATTTTAGAACAGTAAGAGGAGAGGCTGGAAGTGTAACTCAGTGTGAAAGGCCTTGTTTTAATCCCCAGTGCTAAAAAGAAAATGTTGAAAGATGTCAGATCTAAGGGAGCATTCTAGAAGCATTAAAATTACATAGAATCTGATGAAACTAAGAACTATAGGTTGAAATAGGCCATCAATAATGATTATAATGGGCTGGGGATATATATAGCTCAGTGGCGCACTGGCAAATGCACAGTGTCCCGAGTTTGATTCCTGATACCTACCAAAAAAAAAAAAAAAGGTTAGTCCTGCAGCAGATTATGTATTTAAGAAGGAATATGTTCTTAATCTGCACTTAATCTGAAACTACCCTAATTACAATAGCCATTAGCCCCATGTAGCTATTTAAATTGAAGTGTTAGATTTAGAGTACTGCCTATAATCTATTTTGGAAACCAGAGCAAGAAAGAAACCTAGTAAGACCCTGTCTGAGAACAAAAATAAAACTTTGAAAGGCCCAAGGCCCTGGGTTGAGCCTGAAGTACCACACACACAAAAAAGATTTTTAATAAGACAAAGGAGGGCTTGTGGTTCTATGATATACTCCAAGCTTAACATGTGCGAGGCGTTGGGTTCAGTTCCCTGCACCAAAGCAGAAGGATACTAAATTTTATGTATATTTTACCACAATAAAAAACATAGAAACAGATAATGGGAGGGGGCAGTTGTTTAACTTTGTGTAATCTTTCCCTAAATGTTATTAAATCAAGGAGACCAATTCTTTGTAACTTTTTGCCAGTAATCTTGTCTTTTATAAGGTATTAAGGACGTTTCATTGGGGGTTGGGGGGGTTAATTGGGGGAGTCTATAGGGAATAATGCTAAGTTACTTCTCCAGCCCTTTTTAAAACTTTGAGACAGAGTCTTGCCAAATTGCCTGTTGGCGATCAAAATTGCAATCCTGTTTTTTAACCTTGTAAGTGGCTACGATTGTAGGTATGGGCCATCAAGTCTGATTTTAGTCTTTTTTTTTAACCTGATAATAAGAAGGTATTCCAGCTTTTTAATTTACTTTAGTTGACAAAATTGATACATTTATGGATTACCATACAAAGTTTTGATGCATGTGTATATTGTACAAGGTTCAAGTCAAAGTAAGTCTGTCTGCCTCCTCAAACAACATTCAGAGTCTTTTCTTCAAGCATTTTTGAAACATAAGATATATGATCACTTACTGTTTTTTACTGTCTTAGACAGGCTTGCCTTGAACTTGCTGTGTAACCCAGGCTAGCTTTGAATTGGAACTCTTCCTGCATTGGCCTCTAAATGCTAGGATTATCACCACCACTCAGCTTGCACTTGGAGGATATATAATTTTCCATCTTTTAGCTTTTCATCTATTTTCATTCTTTTTGTCAATTTTGACTTTTTAATCCTGTTACTTTTCTTTTTTTTGGTACTGGGGATTGAACTCCTGACTGCATGCTTGCAAGGCACGTGCTAATGCTGCTGAGCTAAATCCCCAGCAATCCTGTTATCTTTTGTAGGTGAATTTAAGATCTTGTATTCAGAATGGCAACTGCCTTTTGTAGTGTCGATAATGGCATTACTGGCATTGGTTTATTTCTGTCATTTCTTTTTGGTTTTGTTGGTTTTTTTGTTGTTGTAGTTGCTTATTCTTAATGTGTTTTAAGTTTTTGTCTTTAATGCCTTTTGTGTTGGATAGGTATTTTCTAATGTATCATTTAATTGCTGGTAGGGTTTTTATTCTATCATTGGTGTTTGATCTAAGAATTATAGTGTGCCTCACCTTTTTGCCATGCTAAATTCCAGTAAGATATTATTAAGATATTATTCAAACATATCTTCCTTACTTCTCCTTTCTTTGTGCTGTGACTGTAATGAATGTTGTCTTTATAGCTTCTTCTCTCCTTTTTTTTTTTTTTTTTTGAGACAGAGTCTTGCCATGTAATTCAGGCTGGCTTTGAACTTGCCATCCTGCCTCAGCCTCCTAAGTGCTGGGGTTACAGGTATGCCCCTCCATGCCTGACTACATCATTATGTCTTCTAAAATCAGTAATACAGTTCTGTAATTATTTTATGTAGTTGTCTTTTTAATCAGCAAACAGAAGTGAAGGGAACTACATAGTTCCTGCTGTATATTTACCTATGTAATTGCCTTTACTGCTGTTCTTTATTTCTTCACATGGACTAGGGTATAGGTTATTGGTAGAGACTTGATCTGCATGTAGGAGGCCCAAGGTTTAATCCCCAGCATGAAAAATATTACAAGTAGCACCTGTCGAATTTTCATCTTACCAGTTTGTATAAATTAGAAGTTTAGATACAGCTTAGCTGTGCCCTTTGCTCAGGG
>PVJX010033876.1:0-19344 GCA_004027295.1 Dolichotis patagonum
AGGCACGGGAAACTAATGCGGATGGAGTCAGCTTCTAGGGTTAGGGAAAGAGTCCTTATTTCCTGTAGGAATAGGGGAGCCTAGTTTACAGGCTTGGAGACCCTATGCCTAGCTCCTCAGGATGTATTTCTACATGGTCCAAGATGGAGCCATGCAGGGTAGATGAGCCCAGGCAGGAATGGCAGAACCAAGGCAGGAGCCTGAAGACAGGAAGAGGTCCAGATGCATTACCCTGCCCTAAGAGACTAGGGCAGCTCAGAGACTTCACCCACAGCAGCAGGCATCAGCCATGGGGAGAAGCACTGTGTGTTGTCTCCTCTTCAAGGTTACTGTCAGCAGCGCAGGAAGCAGCTCAGAGGAACTGCACAGAGAACAGTGCTGTCTGTGATTCACCTGAGTCTCCCCGGAGTAGGGCTGCCAAGGACAGTGGTGACGATGACAGCCAACATTACCAGCATGTTCTATAGGTTAACACTGCCATGCATGTCTCTGCAGGGTGCCCCGTGTCACCCATGATGCCTGCACACTGCTATCCCTTGGCCCACTGCTGCCTTACGTGCTTGGCACTGCTCCACACGGATGTGCTCTCATCCTGTTGTTGCAGTCAAGCCTCTCCTGGGGCTGCCCCTGGACCCACACTCACCTCAGGAGGACCTCCTTTGCTCAGCTTCCACACACCTGCCACTGTCTCAGGTCCCTGCCGTGCTCTGCTGCCTGCCTTCCCCAGTTCTCCAGCTATCTCTGCTCCCTTCCAGCTATTATGCCCCAGAGCTCCACTTCTGCCCCTCCTCTCTCTGTCTTGCCCCACCCTGCATGCTCACTGGGCAAGTTCAGCTTTTACTGCTAACTGCGGCTCAGGTCTTGCTTCCAAGAATCAGACATCTAATGGCTTACTTGAAGTATTCCTGGAAGTCCTCCTGATCCCTCAGACTTGATGGGTTTGAGTCAGACATGATGGTGCACGCATTCTAGGGGGCTGAGGAAAGAGGATCACTAATTCGAGCCCAGCCTGGGCAACTTGGTGTGTAGTAAAATCTTGTCTCAAAATTAAAAAAAAAAATTTAAAGACGTTCAGTGTGAAGAATTTGGAATCAATCCCCAGTACAAGGGAGGGGAGAGACATGAGAACTACCCACTAACCAAGCCAGAAACCTGGGTCATCCTGTGTTTTCTCCACTCACACTCCAAGGGGCTGCACCCTTCCCTTCTCTCCTCTTTATCTCAGTGCCTCCAGGGATAGGCAGAAAGACACAGGTGGCACCAGAGTCTCTGAGACTGGGGGAGCAGAGGACCAAAAGCAATCAAACTTAAGACTGTGAGAACCCATCTGGGGGTGAATCTGACCAAGATCTTTCGCTAGCTGTATGGGCTGGGCACCCCCATGGGTGCCATCCCCAGGGTGTTTAACCTGGGAAGTCACATAGGGACCTCTCAGGAGGATTTGCCTGTGATTTAATGCTCTGTTGTTGCTATCTTAAAATTCTTCATTTACTCTTGGAATTGTGTTTTGTAAGTGAAGTTTAATATGATAGTGGACAAATGTGAACAGAAGAGGATGTGAAATACTCATGCCTGTCTTCCTGCCACGGTCTGCCTACAGGAGTTGCTGTACCCACTGGATGTGGGATTCTGAGGGGACCCTCAGGCAGGGAGCTCAACAGACTCAAGCTGAGCACACAGTAAGTGCACAGCACCACACTGACACGCTGACCAGGGCTTGGCTGGAAAGTAGAAAAAAGAACCCTGTCCCTATTTGTGTTAGACATCATGTTAAGCATTATGCAGAAGAGGAAGGAAGACGGGCACCCAGAGTTGCTCTTCCTTTTAGTCCTCCCTGCCTCAGTAGCAGAAGGAGGGCATGTGGGTCAATGTGCATGGATCAAATACAACAGAACAGACAGGTGAGCTGTGTGTGGGCCACTGGACTGGTCAGAGCAAACTACAAGCGTACATGGGCTCTGGAATGTGAATTGTGTCATTTGGTGAATTCTGCATGTAAGTTAAAAGATCTCACGTTCGCCTTGAAAACGTACATGTAATCCAGGGATGGCAGTGCTCACCTGTAATCCCACTCAACTATAGTACTCCGGAGGCTAAGGCAGGAAGGTCACAAGTTCAAACCCAGCCTGGGCAACTTAGTGACACCCTGTTTCAAAATAAAAAGGACTGGGGACATAGAATTCCCTGGGTTCAATCCCCAGGACTACAAAAGAAAAACAAAGTGCTAAGTGAAACTGACATTGCACCATATAAGGATGAATGGTAAAATTCATGCTAGTAAGTTAGTTTTAATATTTTTCTACTTATACCATCATGAAATAGCAAGTCAAAAAGCACCTTATGGGGAGACAAGAGACAGCCCCTCCCCCTGGAAGAATGGAGGGAGCTTTATATTCATTACCTTTAGTACCTCCCCCTGCCTTTTCATTCTGCACCCAGCCCGCAAATGCTGTAGCCATGCTTCTGTGCTCTTTCTCCTCACCTTGTTGCTCTGGCCTTTCTCACTGCAATGCCACTCTCTGTATACCTGCCCAAATTTCCCCTTGTCCTTCAAGATGGCTCAGTCAGCACAGGGTCTCTGAAGCGTCTCAGGCTGCGTGGAGCTCCCCCACAACCCTCAGCAGCCCACATCCCCTCACCCACCATGATCACCACCCAGGGTTGAAACTATATTTCTGTGTCGATCTCATGCACAGCTTGTGAGCAAGTCTGGGGCGGCCAGAAGGTCTGTTCCTTGGTCCCAGTGCCAGCAGCGTCCACATGTTGTGGCTCTTAGCACTCTAATGACCCACTCTGCACGTGGCTTTTGCACCCTCGGTCCCTTCATCTTCCTATCCTGGTCTGTGGCCTCTCCTTCCTTCTCCTCATCCTGCCTCTCACTGTTGCCTCTGCCGGGAGGTCACTCGAGCTGAGTGAATTTTGGTGGATTCTTTATCCTGCTGAGAGACTCACACTTTGGTCCCTGTCTGCTCTAAATGCTCAAGTCTAGGGCCAGGGGCCCTGGCTATTGGACAACCAAAGTTCCCAGTGGCCTATGGGGCTGGGTCAGGTGAGTCATCATAGTGTGAGTGTGTGGACAGCTGCCTGTCGGCCACTTGGGGACACCGACTGATTAGACATGGGAAGAATCCGGGTACTATGAAGGCTCTGGAAATTGCTGCCCCTACCCCGCCAGCATCCTTGTCCTTTCTGACCCAGGCCAGCGTGGCTGTCCCACTAACAGCCAGAGGGCCTGGTCAAGCCAGGGGTTGCTAAGACTGTGGGGGAGACATTCTTTCCAGATCACGGTATTTCCTAGATTCAAATGTGAAACTGGCTCCCTCTGGTATTGTCATAAGCTCACTGGCCTCTTTGTCTGTCCCTTCCCACCCCCAAACCAATTCCTTCTAAAAATCACATGGAGAATTGTCCTTGGTAAGCTTCAGGAATCTGTTAAGCTGTGGCCATCCAGCCCAGCAGAGGACCCCAAAGCGTGGATGTGGGGCGGGGGAGCCACATCCCTGCTCATCCCCTCTTCCTGGAGCCCAGCTGCTGTCTCCAACACCACCCACCTTTCCTTCTCCTCTCCCTCCCAGAGCTACACTGTGGCCAAAAGCTTGTTTGCACAACCAAAACTAAATTCTAATTTACCTGTGTTCAGAATTTTTCTGAGGATTTAAAACTCCCCCTAGAGTAACTGTAGGCATTTTAGGACAAACTCAGCCTGGGCAACAAAAGACTTGGAATATGATGAAATGCAAGGTCCCTTCTAAAGGCAGCCTCATTTAGCTCAAAAGGCAGATCAGCCATCAAGCAGTGAACAACTTTCTCCATGCCGGCAGCAAGTCAGAGGCCTGTGTTTGTTTCAGCCAAATGATTCTTACTTAACTGGGAGATGTCACCATATCACGGTCTTCTTGGCCCGACATAGCCAAGTCAGGGGGTTTACAGAGAAAGTTCCAGAACGGAAACTCCATTCTTGCTAACTGCAGCCAGCCAGAGGCGCTTGACAATGATAAATGATGAAAAATATTTCCTCAAAACAAACTCGTCAAAATTCCACATTGCTCCCACAGCCAGGTCTTTCTCGTCTGTGCCGCCTCAGTCCCACCCCTGGTAACTGGAGGAAACACTGCATCTATGGCCACATCCAAGACTCATTCTGAGTAGAAGGCAGTGACAGGAGCCCCAGATCTTTTGAAAAACTCTACCAGCTAGTTTTTAAGGGAGCCTAATGTCCTCTGCATGGCCGAGATTCTAGCTGAGGAGAACTGACCAGCAAGAAAAAATGTGTTCCAGTCCCCCAGCTCCTGCCACCAAGTAAATCTCTTTCAGGATATTGGGGTCTCTCTGTCTCAAGTCCTGTGAGCTTCAGAAAAGTCCAAGTTGGGACTGACATGGGAAAAGCCCATAGCTAGTCAAATCCAGGGGACGCTGACAGGCAGAGGTGGTTATGGAGACAGTGGACAGCCCCCTCCCACCTAGCAAGTCTCCAAGGGAAGAAGCCCCAGGCTCCACACCTGCACCTGAGGAATTACAGTCGGAGGGTCCCACCTGATGCCTGTCTTCCTGCTACCCAGGGCAGGTTTCTAACCATCAGGAGAAACTTTCTGCCCGCTCAAGGGTGACAATAGATGAAGGGTGAGGTATGGGGGCTCAGGGCGTTCACACCTAAGCAGAAGGCAGGGTGGCGTATGGGAGATGGGCTGTGGTCCGAGGCTGCCTGGAGCCAGGGTGGAGGTAGGAGCCTTGGCTCAGTCTCAGCATTCTCTGCGGAGGTTATGCAGGACGCACTGCCTACTCGCAAGGTGGAGAAGTGACCTTCTGCTCTGGCTTCCTTCTCCATGGAAGGAAAAGAGACTAAGACGCTCTCCTGCTCCTACCCAGGCTCGGTGGTTCAAGGAAGGACTGCCTTCCTGGTCCACATCCTCCAGCCCAGTGCTCAAAAGATGTGGTTCTAGGTTCCCCTCCTGCTGGCGACTCTGCTGCTCAGCCATTGTTCTGGGGTCTCCCATCCATGAGCATCCCTCGGTATATAGAAGGCCTGGTAAACTTCCTGCAGAAAACTAGAGGATACAATGGAAGACACGGTCCTTACAAAACTTCTAATTTCAACTGAGACCCAGAGAAAGGCAGAAATTTGGCTAAGGTCACACAGCTGTCAATGGCAGAGATCAAGGCTGTGCCCACATTGGTAGCTCCTGGCACGTGCTCCTCCACCCTGTCTCTGGTGGGAGCTGGCACTTTCTCTCAAAGAACTGGGAACAGAACATCCAAGGGAATGGAAACTGAGGAAAGGGAAAGATACGTATACGGCAAATCATGTCTTTTCCCAAAGTGAGTGTATTTTTCAATAGGTATTTTGATAAAATGATTATTCAATAATATTTTTTAAGTCACTCTCAGTGGTGACTTATCTTACAGTCATGGAGCACCTAGGCATAGAGCAGGGCTGTATCCTCCATGCACTGGGAACATAGTATGTTACTCCTTTAGAGCTAAAGGTCAGAGGATTTCTTTTTCCTTCATCAAAAGATCTTATTTATTCTTCAAAACCCAGCTCATGTACCTCCTTTAAAAACATCCCCTAGGCTTCCTAGCAGACAGGCCAATATAATGCTTCCTCTTTCATGTCACTGTTTCCCTACTCCTCTGTGACAGCATTTGTCACATGATGCTGCAATGTTTCCATTTTCTCCAGGGCTGGGCCTCCAGAGGTTTTGCACTTGGGTCCACTATATCCATTATCCTTTTGTTTCCACCCTCTTATGATCCTGGGACATTCTCCCTCTAAGAATCCCTTGCTATGTCATGGCCTTATGAACTTACTGTAGAAAATTTGATCCCTGTATACTTTGATACTCATCACAAAACCTATTCCATAAACCTTTATGAAACTGATGGATGTAGGTGAAATCTTGACTCCACTCATTTGCATATTTCAAAAAGGAGATTCCCACTGTTATCGTGGTCATAAAAGCATAAAACATAAACCCTAGATATTGACACTAATTATTGGTCAAAGGTATAACTCCACCCGCCTTTCTTTTTGTCTTGCTTGCTTTTGCTTTCACAGTTCTGGGGACAAACTCAGGGCTTTGCACAAGCCAGGCAAGCTCGCCATCATGAGTTACATCCCTGCCTTTCTTGATGAAGATCTTTGGCCATCTGGCACCTCCTTCTTTCAAATGATTTCTTGGCTCAGCCCTTTGTCTGAGCTCCCCAGGAGACCAGAAGGTGGGATGAACTCACCTATGATGTTCCGGATGTCATCCTCTTCCTCGGGGGTCAGGGTGGGGCTGGCTGGGGCTGTCCCCTGTCCAGCAGTCGCATCCTTCCCCAGCATGTCTATCCTGACTGTGGTAGGCGGCACGAGGGCTGTGTACATCGTTTCCTCAAATGCATCTCCAGGAGCTGTGTACATTGTTTCCTCAAACGCATCTCCAGGAGCTGTTGGTGGAGCAGCCGAGGCTGGAGGCAGCTGGGTAGCTGTGTGGGCCACAGTGGTGGAGGGGACCTGAGTAGAAGATGGTTCCTTCTCGGAATCTGGGAACACTGATGTGGTCTGGAGCGTTGGCCAGAGCTGCTCCGCTGACCCCTGGAGAGCAGGGTCAGTGGCATTAGGTGCTGAGGACTGGGGCATGGTCTGGACACTTGGGGCAGCTGTCACAGCAGCACTGTGATAGGTGGCTGCTGGCCTCTGGGTGGGACTGGTTGGTGGGTTATTGTGCCTCAGGAGCTGGTCTTCAATCAGCAAATCCACTCCATTTTCACCACTGAAAAGCTCATCTTCTGCAGAACAAACACAACAGTCACTGGTGGTGTGGGGAGAGGATCAGCCTGGCTAAGATGGGTGGTGACCAGCAGGTAAAGAAGACATTCCTGCTCTCCACTTGGTGGCCTGCTTTGGAGATGCAGCCCAGCTGGGATTTAGAAGAAGGGACAAGGGGCATGGATGGAAGAACACTGTACCTTCTGGAAGGTCTCTGAATAGACTACCCCACATTACACCCAGAACTTGGGTCCCTGGTCGGAGGTACAGGCCTGGGCTCTGAGTTCACTGTCCAGGAAGAAGCTCAGCATCCAGCCCAGGCACTGGACAAAGGTACCACACAGGGAACAAAACAGCAACCCCCGATCCTTGAGCTTCTGTCTGGAGAAGGACACACCAAACCATAGACAGGTGCCATGGGGAAAGGCAGAGCAGGGTCAAGAAGGCTGAGAGGAACCTGATGTGGTGACACAGGCCTATAATCCCAGCACATTGGTACCTGAAGCAGGAAGGCTGCAAGTTCAAGTCCAGCCTGGACAACATATTGAGACCTTGTGTCAAAATAAAAAATAAATAAATAAAACAAATAAATTATGGGGAGAGGGCTAATGTACTTTCTGTGAAAAATAAGGGGAGATGCTGGTGACTCAGACAGCTTACGGGCTCAAGGGAAGAACAGGTGGTGAAGCCCATCATGTGGCCCTGAGCACAATTCTCCCCATGCCTCAGTTTCCTCATCTGCAAGTGGGGAGGACTGGACTAGAGGGCCCTAAAGCCCCTTCCTGCTCAGCCAAACTCTGCTGCATGGCTTGGAAAGGCCATAGAGGGTAAGTGACTTGCCCAAGGCCACTCAGCAAGTGATAAGGAAATGCACCATCGCTGTGTTATAACTTGTAACCACCGTGTGCAGCCACAGTGGTAATCAGATCAAGGCAGGCTCCAGGGCAGTGCTCTCCACCTGCCCCAAATGCAAATCCCGCCCTGCCCTGCCTCTGCTGGCCCCAACTCACGCTGCTCTTCAATGTCGTTCTCTTCCTCAGAGACCTTGGCTTTATAATAGGTGATGCCCCGGATGACAGTGGGCCTGGAGGCCAGCCGGCCCCTCAGGTGGACCTGCCTCTGCAGGGGCCGCTGTGGCTTCACCACCTTGGGTGGAGACAGGGGCTGCGTCTGCAGGAGATGGATGGAGTTGATCTGCTGGGACACGGTCTCCTCCTGCAGAAAGCGCTCTTCATACTGCTCCAAAGAGGGGACACAAGGGAAGGTCAGGTCACTGGTCAGAGAGAAGATGGCCAGGCGGGAACAAGGCTGTAGCCAGGGCTATGCTAGCAGAAGCACATTTGAGGGCTGGATCCCAGGCTCAGCACTTTCTGTACGTAAATGTGTGGGCTACTTTCACCTTCACATCAGTCCTACGCAGTAGACCCATTCTTTACTCATGAACAGTCAGGGAAACAGAGGTAAATGCAGAGGCAGGATTGGAACCCAGGCAGTCTGGCTGTAGCACTGGTGTCACTGACCTCAACACCACTCTACATAGTGTGTGGCTGTCTTCTCAGCTCTAACTAAGGCCTGGGAATCCTGGGTGACTTAGATCTAAGATGCTTCCGGCAAGCCCAGTGTGAAGGGAAAGGTGCCAGGTGGGCCATAAACCCCAAGGACCAAGGTGCCTATCACCTTGAGATGAAGCCTGACTGCTTTTATAGCTTCCAGGATTAGGCTTCCCAAAACACACATCACTCTCCCACCCCAAACCCTCCCTCCTGCATGCAGAATAAAGTAAAATCCTGGACCAGGTAGTAAGAACTCTTAAAACTGACTTAGACCCAGCTCTGCATATCCACACACCCTCCCCTGCTTTCTCTCAATTTCTTGAAACAGGGTCTCACTATATAGTCCAGGCTGGTTTTGAACTTACTATGTAGTTCAAGTTGGCCTCAAACTCATGGCGAACCTCCTGCTTCAGCCTCCTGAGTGCTGGGATTGCAGGCGTGCACTACCATAGCTGGCTTTCATCCTTTTCTCTTTTCCCTCCCCATGCCCTGGTGGTCCAGCTCACTCCTGGACTTTTTAGCTCTCCTAAGCAGCTACAGTTTTGCTTGGGTTGTTTTTGTGTCTGGAAAACCATTACATCCTGTACATAACCTTTCACTGAAATCTCCTTGTTTCTCAAGGTCCAGCTACAATCTCAGGTCCCCACAGAAATACTCCTAGAGCTTCTTCACTCTTCTCTTTGTGGTGGGCATTTCCCATTCCCCAAATCTCTGCCCCCTGGTTCCTCACTAGTACAGGTTTGATGGACATGAATGTGGACTGAATTCTAGCTAGTGAGGTGTGAGTAGAGGTTGGCAGAAATGGGGAAACATTCTCTAAAAGCAGCAGTGATGGTGCTGGGAAGCATCTTCTGCTCTCTTCCTCATTTCCCTGCCTCCAAATGTGATCAGAATGGCAGGAGCTGAACAGCCATCTTGGGACCATGAGGGGATTTTGAGGGTGGAAGTCACCGTGTCTTGAGCTAATCACACCAGCTCTGGGCTGCCTGCCTCCAGAGCACTTCTCCGTGAAAGAACAATAAACTTTCCCACTGTTTAAGGCACTGTCTCTGGGCCTCTTACTCAAAGTTGAACACAGTCCCCACCAAACACAAGGCTGCGTCTCTATTACAGCGCCTTTCCTGAGCTGCTGTCTGCACTGTGAGTAGAAAGAGTAGAGACCCCCTCCCAGTCATCTTTGATTCCCCTGCCAGATGCTCCCTCATGTTTATCTATGTATTTGCAGCACCGGGGAATGGAACCCAGGGCTTAGGCATCTAGGTGCGCCCTCTACCACTGAGCTACACCCTCAGCCCTTTTTATTTTTAATCGATGCAAAGTCTCACTAAGTTAGCTTCCAACTTATGATCCTCCTACCTCAATCTCCTAAACTGCTGAGATTAAGATCACCCTCCTGGAATTCTGGCAAATCAAACCATGCTTTCCAGTGGGCAGCCTGTGATTTGATGTCTGGGTACCTTGAGACCCCATGACAGTTCTGGTCATATAGAAGGACTACTTTGTCCTTTAGAGAGGTGCTGCCCAAGGACTGGCCTCTTGTGTCCACAGCATGCCCAGGTCTTTAGGTCTTGAGCTGGGCTGTCCAGTCACACTTCCAGCCTGGGATTATAGCCACCTACCTCTCAGGGCAAAGGAATGAAGACACAAGGCCTGTGAGCCAGCTGGGCTCAAAGTGGGGGCCGTCCTACAGATGGGCAGGCTGCTGAGAAGTGGGTGGTCAGGGACGTGTGGGAACCTGAGAGGGTGTGGCCCAGCCCTGGTGTCCTCAGGACTCCAATGGCTGAAGAAAGAAAAACTGGCTTCCTTCAGTCCCCTAAGCCCCCAAGCCCTTCTCACCAGGAGGAAGTAGGCAAGCTCCTTTTAGTCCCATCATTCCAGGCCTTGGTGAAATCTACCCAGGAACAGAGCCCACGGCCCGACGTCCCTGAATGCCCAGCGGCCTGAGGCATAGCAAGACCTCAGGCTCTCCATGTGAGCTGCAGACTCAGCCATCATGGCCAACTTCTTTACTGAGCAGGGAACAAAGCAAACCAGGCTCTTGTTCTGACCTTTAAAATCAAGCCTGGAGAAACCCAGAGTCCTAATTTCCAGCCAAATCCCCAAATCGACACTCATTTTCCCATGAGCAGAGTTTATCCAGATGGTGTCTACACAGATGGTATGTTCCCAAACACGCACACTGCTCTCTCAGTAGAGAGATGACAGACTCCTGGGAAGCAGGGACACCTTTTGGCCAGCCTCCAAGGGCTAGGACCCAGGAGCTGTCCAGAAAAAATGTGCCAACTGGGCCTTGGACCGCCATTCTCTCAATTCTCTATTCTTGCTGGTGGTGTGACCTCAGCGAGGTGTAAGGGATTCCTGGTTACTCGTGATGCTATTTCAGGGAGCACCTAGGATGCCCATATCCCTTTTATGTTGGAACCTTACATCAATAGGGTAAGGCAGATATTGTTATCCACATCTTACAGATGAAGAAACAGGTTCGGAGACATCGGGAAATCTTCTGTCAGTGCTGGGGATCAAACCCAGGGCTTCACTAATGCTAGGGAAGCACTCTACCTATGAGCCGCGTCCCCAGCAATTGTTCAGTAATTTAAAGCCCCTAAATTTTACAGCAGAGGGGCATTTATTAAGTCACACAACCATCAACAGGCCCAGCACTGCTGCCTTCAGGGCCTGTGCTCTTCCTTACCACATGCTACACTGCCCACAGCCACGGCCACAGGACTCAATCATTTGCCTTCCAAAAACTTGCCTCCACCTCCACGCCCTCAGGACCATGGCCTGGCTCTTGCCCAGCAGACTTGGGGTATCCCTCAAGGCCCAGTGGAAACAGCTGCCTGGGAGGCTGGCGACAGGCCCGGCTGAAGCCCTGATTCAGACTGGAGGGGTATCTAATTGCGGCACCCTGGTTTCCCTCCACATTGCAGAAGCCAGTTGTCATTTCTTTGTGGCAAACCCCAGGGGCTGTCGTTAGTTCCAGGCTCTCAGGAGAGGGTGGGAACAGCAGATTTTTGTCCTGGCCAGGGAGATGGAGCAAGACCACGGACAGCCTTTGCCAGAGAACATATAATTTCCTGGGATTCACTGGCGACAGGCTGCACTGGGCGACAGCTGCCCCCACCGTGCTTTGATTTCCTCTCTCTGTTCATCCCGGAGTCTGCTGCATGACTTCAGCTCCTGGCATGGAAAGTCTCCACTCCTACCCAGCCGTCTCCACTCCCAACCGGCCCTGAGCCCCCTGCCAACCCTCCAGGCAAGGGCCATGTTGGAGAGAGGCCTCCTACAAATTACCATACGCCATTCCAAGAGCCTTGAACACAAACAACCAAACCCATCCACCCCCTTTCCAGCATGGCGTTCATGGAAGAGACAGACGGCTGCGGTGGGAGAGGAAGCACCTTCCCTGGGGCCTCCTGCACCACTTCCCCTCTCCAGCCCATCAGTCTGGTCTGGGTGGATTGTGCAAACTTCAGCACTGTGCTGAATGGGGATGGCGGGGGGAGGGAGGACTTTGCTGAGCAAGGAGAAAGGGAGTTTGGTGTGTTTGATTTGGTTTACTGTGTGCCCTCAGGAAATCTGAGTTGGGTTCCTGAGTATACCACGGAATGTGTCATCAAGACCACAGATCAGTTCTCTACTTAGCCAACTGGGAAACTGGAAGTCAGAGAGGGCAGATGGAAGTTGAGGTGGCTGGATAGATGTGATAAGAGATGCTGGGCCCTATGTGTGTTGGTGGGTACCTTCATGTCCCCTTCTGTCCCCAGAGTCCTATGGCTCTTCAGTTATGAGCTCATACCCTTTCAGGAGTGACCCAACAAGCAGACTAAACACATGCTCACTAACCAGTGAGTTGGAGACACCCAACAAAGAGAATAAACATAATTTCTGAAGGAAAACAGTATTTCCAACAAAGCAACAAAGCAGTCATCATGGGAAAAGCCAGAAAATGACTGGCCTCCCCTATACTTATTTTATGGTTGAGATTGTTTTTATTTTGAGTTACATATTGGGGAGGCACAGATACCAAGCCTTTTTAGAGCTTGTTATGTCAAAGTCCTAATCTGCCTTCAGAAACACAAGTGCCCAAGATTCCCCAAACCCATTGCTGCTGTTTGCTTGGAGATCTGAGCCTTCTTCCTCTTTACTCTAATTCATAATGACCAAGGCAGCAGAGTCCCAGAAAACCATGCTTCCTGTTGTAATGTGAATCAGGTACATCTCCCAAAGGCTCATGTGTTAAAGGACTGGTTGCCAGAACTTGGAGGTGATGGGATCTTTAAGAGGTGGGGCTTAGTGGGAGGAAGTGAGGTCATTGGAGGCATGCCCTGCAGACAATATTGGGATCCCATCCTTTCCTCTTTTCTTTTGCTTCCTGGCACCCATGATGTTTTTGCTCCACCAGATACTCCTTGCCCAAAGCAATAGGGCCAACCAACCAAAGATAGAAACCTCTGATACTGAGAGTCAAAATAAACATTTCCTCTTTTTAGTTGATTATCTCAGATATTTTCTTATAGTAACAGAAAGCTGACTAACACACTATATTACAGCACATAGAGAAATCAGCTTAGGGACTCTATCTGAACCAGGGCCTGCTCACCCCACACCCACAGTGACTACCTAAGGCTAAGGGAGTCCCTTAGTAACACACCTAGAACCACACTCCAAACACCAGTGTGCCACAGCTCTGCACACACCACAGACCTTTAGTAGGCAATTAAAATATGTGAGGCCTTTCTGAAAGGCTGCTGCACCTTGGTTGCACAGAGGCCACTTTTATAATACTTCTCCATGACTCTTCCAGTTCTGCCACAAGATTCACCTGTTCCCTCTACCACACTTCTGTAGTATCTTCCAAATTAGTGACTATTTCTTAGCCATTAGTTTATTAAATAACCCAGTACATTACAAGGTAACACATTTAACCAACAACATAGAAACATAACTAAGTAGTATCTGGAGGCACTGACTTACATCCGCAGCCCTTCTGAAATTTATTTTTTAAGGCAAGATCTCACTAAGTCACCAAGTTGCCCTCAGGGTGGGCTGAAACTTGCAAACCTCCTGCTTCAGCCTACCAGAGTGTGGAGATCATAGGCCTATGTCACCATGCCTGCCTATGGGAACCATTTTTAAGCAAATAGGTCTTTTTCCATCACTCAAAATACATTAGATTGTTCCATTTCATGCAAGGGAGCTTCATGCTCCCTTGAGTGAGAAGAGATAGGTTTGAGAACTTCTGTCCTTACTTCCAAAATGAGCCAGAGAGACCATAAGCGTCACTAGATCCGGGTCCTCATCTTTAAATGGGAGTATTGAGCTCTGCCTAGCCTGTTTTGAGAGCTGCAGAAGAACCATGTAGGTTAGTGATGGAAAGTTAGTGATGAAAGTATGTAGTGATTCATTCACTTATCCTTAAGAGGAAGGACCACATTACTGATTGTTTCCAAGGGGAAAAAAAGGATGCTCTCAATGATGCTGGGACAATAGAAGTGCATTCAGACAAGGTAGCACATGTGTCCTCCTTCCTTACAAATACCAGGCTGCTCACTGAGGCAGGATGTGACATTATGAAAACAGTGGGGCTGGGACTCAGGAAATCCAGACTGCAGTCCTAGGTTAACAACCACAGAGCCTCTCTAGGTTTCAAGTAAAACATAGTCAACTCCTTCCCATTACACTTCCAGAACTACTGACAGATACAGCAGGCCCCTGCCTGTGAAAGACTGAACCCTGAAAACCTCTATGCAAATGCACGACCCTGGAATAGTGCTTTGGGGTCTGGGATGTGAGGCCCTTAGAAGCTGGTTCTGTACCTCAGGGTGGGCGTAGGCAGCTGCTGCGTCTCTCTGCAGGGCTGCACGGATGTCTGGCATGCTGTCTAGGATGTTATCAGAGCAGTTCTCTTTGCTGAGCTTGTTCATCTCAGTTCGAATTTCTTCCACATCCTCTTTGATTTGTTCATTTTCCTTGGTGAGATTTTTAGAAACTTCCTGAGAAGAAAAAGAAGGTCCATTGATGTGCTTTGGCAGTAAGCAGGAGGCAGCTACCAGTGATAGCCTTGGAGCACAGAAGCACCACAGATAGGCTGAGACACTGGATGGGAGCCCAAGTGTGTGCCCAGCTGTGTGCTGGGCACAGGCGCCAGGTCCTCAGGCAGCATTCTCAGCCAGCTCCAGGATGTCCCACTGCTGAAAACACTGCCCAGCCTACCAAGGTTTTCCTTACACCACCATCCCGACCAGGACATCTGGGTCCTTTTGTCATTTGGTACAGTCTGCCTTTTCCCAGTGATGAAGAACATTATAAAAAGCTATTTTCACTTATTCATGTGAATTGCTCACTCAATTGATGAAAGAGGGTTTTCTAAGCAATTTTATAAGGGGCAGTCAAATAATTTTAGTTTATTTTTTCCAATAAGCACGAACTCATCAATAATACAGAAAACTGACAGGTGGGCCTTAAACTTTCCAATGTACCCATAAAAATACTGCCTTAAATGACCCCCTTGGTACATTTGTCATGTTCCAGATCTGCTTCATACCAGAAGGAGCCAAAGCTACATTTTGTTCAGCCTGCATGACAGAGTCTTTCCGAGTGCTGGAGATGCAAGGTGGCAGAGAAGAAGGCTCCACGTGGCCCCAGGGCTCTTGTCCTGGGCAGGGCAGAAAGATGGTAACTTTAACTTGGAACAATTTCAACCACATCAGGACCTGTGAGTACCCACCCACGTAGGGTTAAGCACCTCAGAGGAGGGTGACAGTGAGCTAGAGGCAGCTCCCTGTACAAGGTGAGCATGGAACCAATCAGAGTCAAAGGAGACTTGTTGACAGGCTTAGGGATGCCCGTCTGCCTGTGGTTATTTTTAGAGAAGTTTGACTCCACTGAGATCCAACATTGTGTCGCTTGTATCTGGATGCCCCTACACCCTCATTCTCTCAGAGGCAGGAGTTGTGGAAGGTGATTGGATCATAGCAGCGACAGCGAAACGTTTTGAGATGAGTGCCCAAATTGCAATCCCAAACCCACCTATTTATCACAAAGTGCCAACACTGCGAATACACCTGAATACTGAGGTTTTAGTTTAGCAAAAAACAACTTACACACGAATGCCTTTTGTCTTATAAGAAGAACAATGTGCATGCCACAGATTTGCTATCACTGGGTAATAGGGACGCTACCACTACTTGGTGTTAAGAGCTGGGGTCTGAATTGGAAAAGGTGGGTCACTGTGGGCCAGCCTGGAAGGCTCTCTCTCCCTCCCTGACTCAAGCCTTTCCTCACTCTCTGCTTCCTGATGCCATCACAGGAGCAACTCTCCTCCTCCCAGGCCCTTCCACCGACCATGCAAGGACAGACACTTTTAAAACCAAAATAAACTTCTCTTCCTTTAAGTTGCAAGTGGCGGGTACTGTGTGCCAGCGATGAGGAAGTAACTATGACAAACATTGTCCAACTTTGGCCCCTAGACTACATCTGAAATGCTCAATTTCGTGTTCTCCTTTGGGCCCTGTCTGTGAGTTCAAGAGGGTAGGTAACTTTGTAAAAGAGAGGATGAGTTGGCTGCCCACCTTTCTTGAACAGATAGGTATGAGAAGGACAAAGGCACAGACACTGACAGGTGCAGCCCTGCCCCTGGGGAAGATGCTAAGTGTCCTACAGGGAAACCTCAGCGGCTCAGGGCCAGGGTTTTGTGGGTGTATCCAGGCAGACCGGAATACCCAGACAGTGTGGCTCCAGGGGCTCCTGCAGGGCTGTCCAGAGGAGCCCAGAGGTGCTTGTGAAACTCACCAGGCTCCAGAACCATCATCCACGCCATGCTTAGGACCTTTACGAATGCAAGAGTTTGAGACCTGGAAGGGCGCATTGTGTTCTGTGGGGCTCTGGCCAAGCCAGACTCTTGAAATTGCACAGAATTAACTGTGAGAGCTCAAGTCCATGAGAAAGATGTCTTGCTTTGAGAATACCCAGAGTAAGTGTTTTACGGGTATGCAGTCATTCCTGGAAGAGGTTGTCAAGTACAATGGTTAAGACCATGGATTTTGGAGGGAGCTGTCTGGTTTCCATCTCATTGCTGCTAATCTAGATCTGTGATCTCAGGAAAACCTGAAACTCCCTCTGCTTCAGTTTCCCCTCTGTGAAATGGTGATAGTGCCAGCACTTTTCCCTGTGGGTTGTTGTGATGATTAAATGAGTTCATACATACAGAGGTGCACAGACTGCGCTCTGTTTGTTATTTCTCCTAGACAGTCACAGCTGGAATAGACCCCAGAGCTCAAACCTAACTTTACAGAGAGGATAGTGAGGCCCAGAGTAAGGATCTAATTTGCTGAGAGTCATTTTAAACAGTGGCAGAGCTGGGTCAGCACCCAGCCTCCCGGCCTTGCTTCTGCAGCCCACCTGCTCAGAGGCTAAGGGCAGCCGGGAGGGTCCTGGCAGTCACCCACCCTCAGCAGCACCTCTTGTGTCTGAGGCCAGGGGATACTTGCAGTTTGGTTTCAGAATATACAAGAGGACAGGCAGATGCAGAGAAACAGAAACACTGGAGTCTCACAATTTCCTCACTACTCAAAGCATGACCAGCAGTGCTAGCTTCCTATAGGAGCTTGCTAGACATGCAGATTCTCAGGCCCCCGCACAGCTGAATCAGAATCTGTATTTTCACAATATTCCTGGGTGTGTTGCCCACACATGGAAACTTGAGAAGCACTGCTGTAAATGGAGTAAGCGTGGGACATAACTCCTGGAGAGGGGACAAAAATGTGTGACAGGTTATTCTGCAGGCACCAAGATCTCCCTGGGGCTGAGAGGAAAAGTTCCTGGTCCCTTCATGCACCCTATGCCTTCCTGTAATCCACAAGCACCCTCAAAGCCATACCAGGGATGTCCCTCCTGTATGTCTCTTGCCCTAAGATGATGAAGCCCAGCAGGTCCAGAGATGAAATGTGTTGCTTTGTCACCACGTGCATAAGTTCAGTGCTAGCACTGAGGGACCCCGTGTGAGCAAGACCAGTGTGAGGTCCTGCCCTGTCCACGATCACTCTCCGCGAGAGGGAATCCGTAACAGACAAACAGGAAAATACCAACCAGTTTAAACTACCATGAAAACACCAAGTCAGGGTGACTTGAAAGATGCAGGTGCCTGGTCCCCAGTGAGATTAGTGATGTCACCCTAAGGAGGGGGCAGGGATGTGCCCACACTGGCTGCTCAATGCTGGACCCCCAAAAGTGCTGGTCACTCGGTGGGGGGACAGGCTGGCTTGGCCTAAGCATCTGAATTACGGGAATGTAAGTTCCACCTGGTTCCTGAATACCTTCAAACAGGAGGAGTAAGGCTCCCTTGTGGCTCCCTGTGGGTTGAGGGGCTGCCCCCACCTCCTGCCCCTCACCCAGGTCCCAGAGGCCCTCGCTCACTGATTTACAATCTCTAAGTCCCTAAACAGTGAAGAGCTGTTACTCTGAATCTCCACAGAAAGGATCTGAGGTGGGCCTGCCTCTGAGCGTCCAGAGGAGTAGGATGGTTTATTCCCCTCATGGGAGCAGCAAACCCTGCCTGCCTCCTGAACAAACACCAAGCCAGCGGTGGCATCACCCCATCGGCCTGCAGGGCTGGGCCAGCTGGTGTCCCCAAGGGAGCCACGGCAGCTGTCTCGCTTTGGCTGCTCCTACTCAGTGGCTTCTAACTGGGCCTTGGTAGCCCCCAACTCCTCCTGGGTTTCCACCTCCCGCACACCAAGGGCCTTTTGTGGGCACCTTTCAGGAGGTGCTAAGGACGTGATGGACCCATGACCTCATGCCTCAAGCTCTTCCCCTCTGGGACAGCTGCCACCAGGCATACTCAGGATCTTGGCGCTGTGAAGAGCAGGCTGGAGGGGAAAGGCACAGGCAGCTAGAGGGCTGGGCAGAAGGGTGGATACACTTCAAAATGTGGGAGCTTTTGACAGAGCCGAGGGACTGAGAGAGTTTACACAGTGAGTCTGGCATGAAGGGGGAGCATGCGGTTGGGCACCCAGCAGACACCATGCCCACAGTGCCAGATGGGGACAGGTGTCAGTGCTGACCACAGCCAGGTGCACAGTTACTAGAGGGCCTGGGCAAAGAACAACCTGAAAGTAGTGTAGGTGGCATCATGGGAATAGCTGGCAGACAACACAGGTGCCCTGGTCAGTGTACTGGTCAGTGCAGTTGGTCAGAACACAGCCCTCCCTACTTCTTTTTCGGTACTGGGGATGGAACTCCACTGAACTACATTCTCAGCCCCTTTTTTATTTTGAGACAAGGTCCTGATAAGTCACTAAGTTGCCCAAGCTGGGCTTGAACTTACAATCTTTTTGCTTCAGCCTTCCAGAGTGCTGGGATACAGATGGGTGCCACAAAATCTGACCTGGAGCAGCCATAGATGGCCACCAGCACCAGATATGCAGACTGATGGAACGGGCACAGGGCAAGGATTCTGTCCCCAGTACTGAAAAAAAGGCTATGTTCTGATCCACTGTGTTGACCAGTGGACTGAATAGGGCAACTGTGTTGTTTGCCATGGGTGCGAACTCTACACTGACCATGTCCAGTTCTTGGAAAGGTGTACACATGCTGGGATGAGACCACGTCATGGTTTAAACCAAAACCACCAGGACCAGGGAAAGGATGACCACAGTGCGGGGTTCTCCCAGTTCTCTGCACTCTTGTTGTTCTGACCAGAACCCAGGACAGGGGTAGACGCAGTGTGTAGAGATGGCAGCGGAGATGAAGTGGGAAAGCTACACTACAGTCACAGCCTGTAACACCACCAGGCAAAGCAAGTGATGAGCTCTGGATGCCCTTTGGGAAACAATCATGGTGCCTACCTTGCTCAGGTTGGTGTGGAGGGACAAGAGGCTGCATGGGGCTCATTGCCTGGCATGACAGAAGGTCAGTGATGTGAAGGGGAGACTGCAGCATGGTGGACCCCTGAGGCTGCAGAACGCAGGCGTGCAAAGGAGACAAGAGCTGAGGCTGGTGTGGCTGGGGCAGGGAGGAAGGAAAGAACCCAAGGCTGGC
>PVJX010033877.1:0-19346 GCA_004027295.1 Dolichotis patagonum
GATGTGAAGTCCAGCAAAACTATCACTTTTTGTTCAAAGTGATCTTAGCTTGCTTTGCCTTGTTTAAGTTCAACACACATTAAGGTATGGATAGCTGTTTTTAGGTGAATGAGAGACACTATGACAGCCATTCTTGGCTTCCCTAATGTCTGGTCTTGAAGACCTGAAATGCCCTCCTCGTCCTGCTTAGATCAATTCCATACTAGGTTGTTTCATGTGAATTCCCTGTATGTGACAATATGGATAACTATTTGGAAGAAAACAAGAGTCAATATGATAGAGAGTGAATATCTCTGATTGTCTAGTTTAGAAATTTTTGTCCCTTGCATTGCTTTCTTGTGATCCACTTTGCTCTGTTTTATTGTGTTTAATTTTACCCTTTTGATATAATTGCATGTATATTTGAGTGGGTAAGATGGATGACCATATTGCTGTTTTTGTCAGATAGTGGAGCAGAACTGTTAACAGTCTCACTGTTTGAATGTCTACTTTACATGTTTTAACTTTGTAATTTGAACAACTATTTCCAAGAAGTCAGTATGTAATTTGTCAAGCAATAATTTCTTAGGTTTTTTGTTGTTGTTCTTTTCCTTTTTTCCTTGGAATACTGTATTGTTGCTACCCTTTATTCTGTTTTGTTTTGTTTTGTTTTGTTTTCTCTTTAAATAAAATTATTTTTTAAAAAAACACAATCTTCTCTCACCAATAATAAATTACAATCCTTTTCTCAAAAATTTAATAGAAATTTTCTGAAATAAAAAAGATCTAAAAGAAAGATTATTACTTTTTTAATAATCTGGACATATTGTGCTATAATCTAGGGAGAATTTAATTTATTTCATTCATATCTTGTAAGCTTATTTTATTAGATTTGTAGTCTTCACCTTAAATGTTATTTTTGATCATGATAAATATTCTGTTTATACTTGTGTATTTAAACAACTTCATGTTAAAACTTAGTCAGGTGAAGTGTGATACATATTAATAAATCAATATGTCATCTCCCAAAATAGCATGGTACTGGCACAAAAACAGACATGTGGATCAGTGTAGAAGTACAGAGGATGCAGAAGCAACCCCAGGCACATTCAGCTATCTGATCTTTAACAAAGGAACCAAAAATATATCCTGGAGGAACGATACCTTTTTGACAAATGGTGCTGGTGACAAAGGACCTGAAATAATTGGAGAAAGAAAATAGATTGGTGATGGGTAGCAAAATTCAGTCTCTCTCACATTCAGAATCCAGAAACTGGAAAATAACAACTGGTGAGAAGAAAAAGAGAAACAGATCACTAGTAATCAGGAAAGGACTGATAGGAAAAATCAGAAGCTATAAAAAGTTTGAAAGATGATCCACAAGGCAGAGAAAAGAAGAAATTAAGGCTCCTCCGCTCTCACAGTTTGTGGGGAAGGGAAGTGGGCTCTCCAGAAACAAGGGAAGCTCCCACAGCTAGCAGATCTAGGGGTAAATGGCATGAGCTTTTGCTCTTGGTGGACTCCTTCAATGCAGCAGGCAACAGCCAAGAAAAGGAGTCAGGCACAGGTACCTGCCATATCACTAGAGAGTGCTTGACCAAGTTCCATTTCAGGAAGGAGTTGCTTAAGTCCAGGATTCAGAACAACTGAAAAACATCACTTCAGTGTTCCCAGTGTTGCTCTTTCACAGTGACTGGGTGGGAGATAGCCATAGGAGACAGATGGAGACAGGGAGTGGGCTAGAAAGCAATCCCCTGAAATGTGTACATTTAGGATGGGAAAAGATGGGCCCTGCTCCCCTCCAGTAAGGATATAGGCCATAGCTTGAGCTGTGCTCTGAAACACCTGGGTCTGAAAGCATCTGCTGGCATTGAATACTTTAATCTTTGCCCTTATGCTTACATCCAGCACAGATCTGAGGTCCAATTGCCTTTCCTATCCACTGTGAGCAAGGGCACATCTCAGTATGGACACTGCCACATCCTGGGATAAACAGAGGAGCCTCTGGAATAGAAGCACACCTCACAAACCCGCAGACCTTGACGCTAGGCAGAGAAAACTAAGACTTGATGGACTCCAAAAGCGTGGATCCTAGAAGGAAATCACTCAGTTCAAAAATATAGAGAAAGGGGGAGTTTCCAAAGATGGCAGACTGGTAGGTAGCAGGATAGGGATCCTCTCTGAGAGAAAGAACTCAAATGACAGAATAGAACACCCTGGAGAGACCCAAACAGAGGGAGATGGAGTCTCTCAACCCAGGAAGAAACTAAAGTGAAAAAAAACTGCTCAAATATGAGGTCCCAGGGCTACCATTAGAGAAGCTAAGATCGGCGAGCATGCTGAGCCACCTGAATTCCTGCCCGAGACTGACCTGCCCAACTGAACCATGACGATGCGACTGGCTTGAGCAGCCCAGAGTGTGGAGCTGAACAGCCCTGTGCGCGGCTCGCCCAGAACCAGCCCTACACGTGACCCACCCAGAGGCACCGTGAATTTGCCACAGCCATGCTGAGGTCAGAGGTTGGGGAGACCAGAAGTTCTCAGGGACCAGCATTAACACGTGGTGAGTGATGGGAATAAGACCCTCCCACGGGAAAGGGGCAACGGACTGGATGACATGTTGGATTTGGGTAGACAGCCCTAACTCCATAAGGAAGTGGATTCAGTTGGTTGCTCCCCTCGTGGAGCAGATTGGTGGGATCTGCTTGGACTGGGCCGCGCCCCTGGCCGGGACCCAGTGGGTCGATACAAATTAATTCCCTGAGGGTGGCACACACTGACGCAGTGAAGGTCCACAAAGGTTGACTGACCCAGAGGGGAGGAGCCAGTGCACACTGCCCTTGCCTGAACTTCAATCTCTGATAACAGACTGCAGAGGTCAGAAGCCCCTAGCCTGCGAGCTCCAGAAGAACCTTAACCAAAAAGAAAAGGGGCTGGGAATTACACTATACACTTGTATGGAAGGAACCAAAAACATGATGAGAGAGAAAGAGAAATAAGAAAAAAACCCCAGCCCCCAATCCTGAGAATATTGATCCAGGAAAGGTAAATACAAAAGTGATTGAGTGCAGCAAACATGCAACATCAAACAGTGTCAGCGGACATAAAGAGATATCTTCAGGACCTCATAAACGAGATCAAAACAAATATTAATTCAAGTTAAACAAGAGATAAGTAGATTAATAAAAGAAAGGCTGGGCACCTCTCAAGAAGACACAGACAAAAGAATGGAGGAAAACAAAAGGAGAGAAACATTTAATGAAGAATATTTTTAAAAACCTAGAATTCATGAAGCAGATTCAAAGAGATTATCAGGAAACTAAAGACTCCATAGAAAGCTGGCAAAACTTCTTGAAAGAAACCAAAGATAGACTATCAAAAATTGAACACAGGCTTGCAATGTGTGATAATGAAAGGGAAGTTCTCTTAAAAATAACAAGGGAGCAAGCAGTAACCATACAAAGGCAAGAGGATCTATAACTTAAGAATAAAGCATGTGAATGAAGAAGCAGGAGTCAAAACAGAGGAATTGAAAAGGCTATTCACAGAAATTATTAAGGAAAATTTCCCAAACATAGAAAAAGGAAAAGATATGCAGATGTATGAAGCATACAGAACTCCAGCCACCTACAACCAAAACAGTGCTACGCCTAGACACATAATAATCAAGACCCCAGAAATTCAATATAAGAACAGAATATTAAAAGCCATCAGAGAAAAGAAACAGATCACCTATAAAGGAAAACCCATCAAAACCATGGCAAACTTCTTGACACAAACCATCAAGTCAAGAAGAGCTTGGAGTGAAGTAATGCAAGCCCTGAAGGAGAACAACCTCCAGCCCAGATTGATGTATCCTGCAAAACTCTCTCTAGAAATTAATGGACAAGCAAGATGCTTCCTTGACAACGAGAAACTGGGAGAATTTGTGACCACCAATGCAACCCTACAAAAAATACTGAAGGACATTTTAGAGAGAGAGAACAAGAATATGAGCATTTCAGGAACAGTGGCAGAGAGGCCTCAGTGAACGGGGCAGACAGTGGAATGGAACAGAAAAATAGACAAGCAATGGCAGAAAAACAGAATAGCAGAAATAAGGTAGAGAAGATTGGCTGTAATCTCTAGTATAGATGGCCTTGAAATATTAACAGAGAGAAACACAGGCAGAGTAGATCAGGAGATAGGGTCCATTGAGTTGCTCCATATAGGGAGGCAGTGGGACCCAAAATAAGCAGTGCACCCTATGGCAGTGAAAGGGGAGGCATTATCTAAAAAAGGAAGGCAGAGGATATTGTTAATTGGGTAACAAGATTTAAAATCTACACTATTCTCATCACTCTGCTTGGATGGATTACATGCTGTTCCAGTTTTTCTACTTACACTAGACTTGAGGACATGGTCAGCTATCCCAAAAATAAGAGGACATATTATGGTAATCATCCTTAATTTCCTATCAACTTAATCTGAATCCCTGTATAACTTATACTGTCTTATTATGACTGATCTTATTTGAATCTGGTTTGTTAGATTGTTACTTTGTATTGACTGATTTTATTTAAATCTGTTATGATTGATAGCATCAAGTCTAAGAGTATAGGCAACTACACTGAAGATGACAAGAGTCACTAAGATACCCACTCTGGTTTGATTATTACTTGCTTTTAAAGTCTTATAATGTCTCCAATGCTTCGTTTTTATTAATGTTGTTATATACTGCTGAGACACCATGGTAACCATTGTAGATCACCTTGTATTGCGATTATATATGACTTTTTGCTTCATGCTTTTCTAGGAATGGTTTTTTTTTGTCTTGCTTTGTTTTATTTTCCCCTCTAATACATAAAGGATAGATATACATGTAGAGACTCATGCATGTGTAGAGCTTATAAACAGTTTACAAGAACCAACTATATAACCCATGTTGAAATGAACAACTACTTTGAAGAAAAAGAGACACTACAGTACCCAGTGCTGATTCCGTAATGTCATGATGTGAAATCCAGCAAAACCATCATTCTTGTTCAAAGTGATTTTTAGCTTGTTTTGTTTTGTTTAAGTTCAACACACATAAAGGCATGGACAGCTGTTTTGAAGAGAATGAGAGACACTATGACAGCCATTCTTGGCTTCCCTATTGTCTAGTCTTGAAGACCTGAAATGCCTTACTCGTCCTTCTCAGATCAATTTCATACTATGTTGTTTCATGTGAATTCCCTGTATGTGACAATATGGACAACTATTTGGAAGAAAACAAGAGGCAATATGATAGAGAGTGAATATTTTCAATTTTCTAGCTTTGAAATTTATATCTCTTACACTGCTTTCTGGTGATGCTCTTTGTTCTGTTTTGTTGTGTTTAATTTTACCCTTTTGATATAATTGCATGTATATTTGAGTGGGTAAGATGGATGACCATATTGCTGTTTTTATCAGATCGTGGAGCAGAACTGTTAACAGTCTCACTGTTTGAATGTCTACTTTACATGTTTTAACTTTGTAATTTGAACAACTAGTTCCAATAACTCAGTATGTAATTTGTCAAGTAATAATTTCTTAGTTTTTTTGTTTTTGTTCTTTTCCTTTTTTCCTTGGAATTCTATATTGTTGCTACCCTTTATTCTGGTTTTTTTTCTCTTTAAATAAAATTTAAAAAAAATAAAAAAATATAGAGAAAGAAAGTGTTTCCTGTCTTTGGCTCCTTTTTTGTACATTTTCTTACTCCTTTTTTCTTTTTCCTTTCTTCTTTTAATTTTTCTATTTTTTATTTTACAATTATTTTTATCCCTTTTTATCTTCTATTTCTTCTTGATTTTATTTCAGTCACCTTTACTTAATCCTATAAAATATCTATCTCTTCCATAATAGGATCCTTTATCTCATTATTCTCTCCACCTCATCTCTCAGTTTAATTTTTCAAAATATGTATATATTGAGAGACAAGGTCTAGCCATGTAGTTCAAGCTGGCCTGGATTCACTATGTAGCCTAGGCTGGCCTCATACTCAGGGTGATACTCCTTCCTCAGCCTCCCAGCACCACTTACCAGCTATTTGCACCCTAGCAACATGCCACAGGCAAGTCCATTTCCTTAGCAGAGCTGACCTTTAATCTTATCTGTGGCTAAGCCAGCAGCCAGCAGCCAGCATGTGTGTCCAAATTTGGCACTGGTTGACTTTTGTTTTACTTGTTTCACTAGTTCTTGTAACCCCTTGAGGGAAGGTTAGAGGTGGGCAGGCTTCCCTGTACGCCTGGCCCACCTCCCTGAGCTAGGGGATCCTCTACTGCCACCTTCTGGCAAATAGCAGGCATGTAGCAGTACCAGGGGACTTTCCTAGAAATGGAAATTTACCCTCCAAAGGCAAGCAGTACTTAATGTGTCTCACAACATAGCTTCTTGGCAAGGACAGCAGGACACACAGCTGTTGTTGTGCTGGTCTCCACAGCTGGGCCAGTGGGGGAGGGATTGTTAGTTTTAGTGGGGAGTTGGCCTGGCACTAGCAGGAGGTGGCAGGGGGGCTTGCCCAGGTGCCCATAAGTGCTGTGCTCCCAAACACCTGTGCTCATACATGCCCCTGCCCACATTCTGTTGGTCCCTTTGTCCTTGTCAGCAGTGAATGCAGGTCTCCACTAGGATTCTTCCCAATATTGCCACCTGGGCGGAGCAAGTCTGTCACTACCCAGGGCTTGGACATGGGGCTTTTCTCTGAGTTGGCCACGCCTGAGAACTTTTTGTGCTTTTGTTTCTTGAGCTTTTTAGATTTCTCCCCAGGCTCAGCCCTCAAGCCCTTCTCATCAGGGTAGGCCTTCAAAGTCTCTCTGAAGGTAACTACAGGCAACCTAGGTAAGGCCAGAAGAAGCATGTTGGCCATTTCCCTGGAGCTGTCCCTTGCTGGTGCTGTTTCCGAGACACCAAAGAGAGGACACTTTTTCCTGTTGGCCCCATTTGTCCTGCCAACTATGCCACTTATCTAGGTCAAAGGTGCTGAAGGAGTAAACTTACTTGTGAAGTCCCCAAAGAAAGCATGCAAAAGCAGATACTAGCAACAACAGGAGGCTTCTGAGAGCTGCATCTGTATTGTGGCATGTATATATTAGTTCTTAGCAAGTTTACATTCTTGTGCACTGTCATAACTGTAGCACATGCACAGTTGTCTGTGCTAAGTTATGGTTACATACATGTACCTTACTGTGCACCAGCACCAAACAGCAAGTTCACATCCTCTGATGTCCTCAGACTCCCCAAGTTTTGAAGCCTTCCTGAAGTGGCTCCCCACAGTTTGTCTTAAGATTTATACTATAATTGTAGATTTCTTTTCTGAGATTAAGGGTGTTACATTATTTTCTTAAATTATAACAATATCTACCTTGTCTTGGACAATATTACTATGGCTGATTTACTGATATTACCAGAATTGCATAACTATTGCTATTAATATGTTTTTTCTGCATGTCAATACCTAGATTACCTTTGTGACATTAACAATACTAGAGTTATTCCCAGAGAACAGGTTGCTGGATGTCATGGTTTATGACGGTGGCCCCCAAGCCTCATGCCTTTGCATTATGCATTTGTGATTGGTTCATTGTCTAGTGCTTGGATTGGGGGTGTGAGTGCTACACCGGCCTAGGGGTGGAGCCAGGATGTGATGTAATGGCAGGAAGAAGGTGTGTCTCTCTTGCAGGTTTCCACTTGTGATTTGCAGCCACCATGAACCGCAGCCCCACCATGTTACCTTGCCTTGGAGCCAACTGAGTATGGACTGAAACCTCCAAAAACTGTAAGAAATAAACCTTTCCTTTCCCAACTTTGGGCATCAGGTATTTTGTCTCAGCAATGAGTGAAAAGTAACTAAGACACTGGACCAAATAAACTATATCTCCCTCCTTACACATACACAGTGTTCCATATTACCAGAGTTGATTAGATCTTGGGGCAGAGGCAAAGCACCGTAGTTGTTCCAAACTGAAGTACATCACTGAAAATCAGACTTACTAAAGAGATCTTCATACTCAAAACAGTCTTTCCACTATAAGCAAACACAAAACTAAACACAAAATCAATCAAACAAAAACATTGAAACATAAGAAGACACATTAACAAAATGCCTTCCAAAACTCCCAACTCCTCCAAAGCTGATCCATGGAACATCAAGCAGTAAGGAAAGCAAAAGCCACAGAGTTGAATTATTCTAAAGAATAACATAGGAGATCAAAATAAAAAGATGAATAATATTGTCATCAGGCTCACAGAAGATAAACTAATCAGATAATGGAGGCCTTAAACAAAAGGATCAGGCCATTCACAGACTGTGGGAGAGAACGAGGATTTACCAAGAAGCAAGCCTTCCCTGCAAACCAGTGCCCATGCGCAGGCTGCTGACAGCAGGGGGACTGCCAGACTTAAGCTTTTCCCCATGAATCAGTGCCATTTACAGACTGCAGGTGGAGAGAACAAGACCTCACCAAGAGGCAAGCCCTCCCTGTGAACCAGCACCATGCATGGGTCTGCCACGCATGGGGGCATAGCCAGACCCCAGCCCCTTCTGGCACATGGACTGGCAAACAAGAGCCACCACCACCACTCCAAGCAACCAGCTGATCCAGAGAAACACAGGTTGCAATGATAGCTATTGTGAAATGCAGTTTTATGCTTGTAGTGTTTTAGTGTTTCACTGACCTTGTAGGTCTAGGGCCAGTGATCTGATCATCTGTTCAGAGAATAGCAGTATGCCCTGTGACATCTAGGAGGATCTCCTTCTGAGGGTGGTACCAATTGTTGATACCCTATTGTCTTGTGTTGAAGTGCTGTATCATTTTCATTTTCAATGTTTTATTGGGTTGTGTTTTGTTTTGTTTGATTGTTATATCTGATGGCATGACCAGCTATTTCAAAGACAGCAAGATATATTATGGTAGCCATTTTGGATTCACTATTGTCTTTTTTTTAATTTTATTTTAAAGAGGATAAAACAAAAGAGGACAGAGCAAAGCAGATCAGAGCAGAACAATGTAAGCAACACAGCACTTTACAACAAGACACCAGATATTAACAGTAGCTACCATAATGTCTCTTTCTTTGAAATAGTTGAGCATATCTTCACACATAATAATATCAAACATAACAAAATAGTATAAAACCATTCAAAAGAATGAAAGTATTGCAGGGCATTCTGAACCAAATAACAGAAAATGAAAAATGGCTACTATTATATCTCATTTTCCATAAAAAATTTGTTTACACTATCACATATATTAAACTCCAATAAGACACAACCTGATAGAACCAATGGTAATAGAGGAACAAAAGCATGGTAGGACTTCAAAGCAAGATGATATTAAATTAGCAATGGTTGCCATAATGTCTTGTTTTCTTCAAAAAAGCTGTTCATACTATCACACATAGTAAAATCAAACAAAACAATAAAACCATTCCAACTGATGAATGAAAACATTATAAGGCTTCAAAGCAATGTAATGGGGAATCCTGATTACTCTAAAATCTTATGTACTCTTACCATTTCTCACACTAGGGAGACTATATGGTATTTATACATGTCATTTTGATTTGTTTTGCATATAAGTATTGTCTCAAGTTGCATCCATTTATTTATAAATATGTCAATGTGATCATTTTTTATAGCTGAGTACTCCATTGTTTTTTTTTAATTTTTATTTGAAAGAGAATAAAACAAAAGAGGGCAGTACAGAGCAGATCAGAACAGGACAACATAGGCAACACAGTACTTTACATTAAGACAATTGGACATCAACAGTAGCTAACACCATATCACTTACTCTGCTATATTTGAGCATAGTTTCAAATACAATAATATCAAACATAACACAATAGTATAAAGCCATGCATATAGTGAAAGAATTACAGGGCTTTCTGAACTGAATAACAGAAAATGATCAATGGGTACTATAATATCTCATTTTTGATAAAAAAATTTTTTTGGTTTGAACTATCACACATATTCAAATTCCAATAAGACACAATGTGATAGATAGAACCAATGGTAGTAGAACAAAAGAAGCATGGTAGGACTTCTAATAAGGATGATATTAAATCAGCAATAGCTGTCATAATGTTTTCTTCAAAACAGCTGTTCATATCATCATATTAAAACAGCTGTTCATATCATGATATAGTCAAACAAAACAGGATAAAACCATTCCAACTGATGACTGAAAACTTTGAAAGACTTCAAAGCTATGAGATGGGGACTCATGCTTACCATACAGTCTTATATACTCTCATCAAATCTCATACTAGGGAGACTATATGGTATTTACCCTTGTGAGTTTGGTTTATTTCGCTTAAGAGAATGGTCTCAAGTCATGTCCATTTATTTATAAATATCTCAATGTGATCATTCTTTATAGCTGAGTAGTACTCCATTGTATAAAAATGCCACAGCTTTTTTATCCATTCCTCAGTTGATGGGCACTTAGGTTGTTTCCAAGACCTGGCTATTACAAATTGTGCTGCTATAAACATGGGTGCACATATATCACTGTGGTATGATGTTTTCAGTTCTTCTGGGAATATGCCTAGAAGCTGAATAGCTGGGTCAAATGGGACTTCCAAACCCAGCTTTTTGAGGAATCTCGAGACTGACCTCCACAGTGGTTGCTCCAGTCTACACTCCCACCAACAGTGTAGAAGAGCTCCTTTTTCCCCACACCCTCTCCAACACTTGTTGTTGGTAGTGTTTTCTATCTTGGCCATTCTTTCTGGAGTTGAGTACTCCATTGTATAAAAATACCACATATTTTTAATCCATTCCTCAGTTGATGGGCACTTAGGTTGTTTCCAAGATCTGGCTATTACACATTGTGCTGCTATAAATATGGGTGCACATATATCACTGTGGTATGATGTTTTCAGTTCTTCTGGGAATATGCCTAGAAGCGGAATAGCTGGGTAAAATGGGACTTCCAAACCCAGCTTTTTGAGGAATCTCCAGACTGACCTCCACAGTGGTTGCACCAGTCTACACTCCCGCCAACAGTGCAGAAGAGTTCCTGTTTCCCCACAGCGTCTCCAGCATTTGTTGTTGGTAGTTTTCTTGATCCTGGCCATTCTTTCTGGAGTGAGATGGAATCTCAGTGTGGTTTTAATTTGCATTTCTCTAATGACTAATGATGATGAACATTTTTTCATGTATTTATTTGCCATTCATATTTCTTCATCTGAGAACTGTGTATTCATCTCAGATGCCCATTTTTGGATTGAGTGTTTGAATTTCGGGGCTCTGATTTTTTTTATTCTTTATAAGTTCTAGACAGCAGTTCTTTGTCTGAGAGACAGTTCACTAAGATTTTTCCCAGTTTGTGGGTTTTCTTTTCACTATGCTGTACATTTCTTTCGACATCCAGAAACTCTTTAAAAAGAAGTGATCCCAGTTATTAATTCTGAGAAGTATTTCCCATGCGGTTTGATTCTTGTTCATGAATTCTCTACCTACCCCTATGTCTTCAAGATTTTTACCTACTTTGTCTTCCAACAGATTTAGTGTTTCTGTTTTAATATTTAGATCTTTGATCCATTTAGATTTCAGTTTAGTACATGGTGATAGGCATGGGTCTAGCTTTAGTTTTTGGCATATGGATAGCCAATTTTCCAGAACCATTTATTAAACAGACTATCTTTCTTCCAGTGAACATTTTTGGCCCTTTTATCAAAGATAAGGTGGTTGAGTGTGTTTGTGGTTGTGGTTGTATCTTCCAATGCATTCCATTAATCTTCAGATCTATTTTTATTCCAGTACCATATTGATTTTATTACAGTAGCTTTGTAATATAACTTCAAGTCAGGGATTGTGATGCCTCCTGCCTTGCTTTTGCTGCTTAGAACTGCCTTTGCTATTCTAGGTCTCTTCTGGTTCCAGATGAATTTTAGGAGTTATTTCTTTAGATTTATGAGTTATGTTAGTGGTATTTTCATTGGGATTGCACTGGGATTCACTATTGTCCTGTTTTGAAGTACTTTGTTGCATTCATTGTTTTCTTTTTATTGGTTCTATTCTGTTTTGTTCTGTTTGATTTTTACTATGTCTGAAAGTATCTGCAGAGGGCTGGGGATTTAGCTCAGTGGCCCAAGCATCTGCCTGGCAAGTGCAAGGTTGTGAGTTTGATCCCCAGTACAAAAAAAAAAAAAAAAAAGAAAGAAAGAAAGAAAGTATCTGCAGCTATTTTGAAGAGAACAAGAAGCATTAGGGTAATGATTGTTGATTCTGTATTATTTTGAAATTCTGTGTCACTTACACTGGTTTGTTTTGATTGGTTTTGTTCTGTTTTATTATCCTCTTTAAAATAAAGTAACTCACAGAAGACACTAATAAAAATATAGTGGAACTAAAAATCAAACAAGCAACAAAACATATATGACCATGTTAGCAACAAAATGTTTCAAACCGAAATTCAGGAGATTGAAAGTCATATTGAAAGTATGAGAAGCAGAAGTGAAAATGTGAGGGCAGAATATCAGAATTAGAAAACAGGAATGTAGCCAGGCATGGTGGGGCCTACCTGTAATCCCAGCACTCAGTAGGCTGAGCCAGAAAGATTACTGTGAGTGTGAGGCCAGCCTGGACTACATAGTGAGATCCTGCCTAAAAAACAAAACAAACAAACAAACAAAAAAGGGATGTTTTCAAAGACCAATTACTCAAAGATATTTTAAAAACAAGAAAGACTTCCAGGAAGATGGTGGAGTGGTAAACAGAAAAAATCAACTTCTGCAAGATTCAGAATCCAGACACCGAAAAATAGCAATTTGAGGAAGGAATGAAAGATGGAGGTAGATCCCTGGGACATGGGAAGGATCTGAAGCAAAAAATGGAACCCACAGAGAAAGTAAAGAGACAAACCACAATGCAGAAAAAGACAGAGAGCAAATGGCACTTTCCTCCAGCTCCCACCTCACAGCACGAGAGAGTAAGATCAAATCTGCTAAGACAAAGTGAGGACAGGTGACTCCAGAGATCTCCAGGAAGAAATGCACCAGTGAAATGGAGCAGTGAATGCTGTGCATTACAACAGCTGGTGAGCAAACTCCAGTCCAAGCAACTGTCATGTCCCCTGGAGAGGACAACTAACCCTCGAATTCAAAGTAACCATGGGTTGGCTTCATTTCAGGATTGTTAGTGTTGAAAGCCCACACTGACTGGGTAAATAACAACCACAGAAGTTATCCTGGCTTAGGGAACTTAAGTCCGACCAGCAAGAGACACTCAGAGTGTTGTAGGCTGGACGACTTTGGCTCCAGCCCCAAACCAGAAGCTAGGGTCAGTCTGAATGTCTGTGGAGCTTATCATCCCAAGCTAATTCTATTGCAGGCTTGCTAGAATAATCTAGCACCCTCCACTAATCCAACTATAGGCTTGCTGGGATCATGCTATATGGATCTAGGTTTTGTCTGCCTCTTTTATCTACCAGTGTCAGTAGAGACACAACTTGAATTAGACACTATCCCAAAATAGTAGACACCAAAAGATAAGAACTGGCACAGAGAAAAAATCTTTTTCTTTCGTTCTTTCCTTTAATTTCTTGTAGGTATTTTGTGTTTATTTTTCTTTGCTTGATTTTTGTTTCTGCTTTCTCATAGATGTGAACTTTTTTCATTTTTTTGTTTTGCTTTATTCTTGTTTTGTTTTTTTCCTTCTTTCTTTCCCTCCTGTCTTCTTCACCAGTTTCCTGAGGCTGGAGTAATCTTTGTCCTTCAGTCTTGCTTCCAGTTTCTTTTTCTTCTTTTTATTCTCTATATTTTTTCCTCTTATCCCTTTTAAAATTTTCCCCTGAGGGTAAAATCACCCTATTGAGATGATGTTTACTGTATAAAATTTTCTGATTTCTTTTAGATTTTGTTATATAAATATAAATCTTGTACCTATGGTTAAAGTCAACCAATTAATAGTTATTGTAGCTTGTAATTTTGCAGTCTATGTTTGAGATTATTGTTATTACTGATTCTACTACTTTAGCCACAGATTCAGCGTTGTTGTGATCAGTTGTTCTTCTTTGTATGCCAATACCAAGATTATCTGGGAGTCATAAATAATACTATAGTCCAGTTCCAAAGAACTGAGTGATAAGCTAAAGACAGCAACTTCTCATGCCTAATAAATCAAAGAGGCAGGGTCTTGGGGCAGACTCAAAATCCAGCTACACCTAGAAGACATTTCTGCAAAGTACTTATTTCCTAAAGAGGTCTCAATACTAGTTGTGGTAGATTGATAACTGACAGTCAACTTGTAATACCAGCTGAACTGAATCAGCACAGTACTGAGTGTGGATGCCCTCCTGAGGACCATTGTCAACATAAAATGAAGAACTGGAGAAGAAGTAGTGTTGTTGGTGTTGGTTCTCTTATTGCCACTGGTTCTCCTGGAGAAGCTTGTTGAGCTTCTTTCTTGATATGAACTTAGCTGTTGTCACCAACAGAAGAACTCGGGACCTTGTCACTGAGGATGGCTTGGTTCACTTTGGGGGAGCTCTGGTCCTTACTTGAGCATCACTTCCTGGCTCCAGGGGGAAGATACGCTCTGTTTAATCTCTAGAAGAATCTTGTAAAGCTGGCTTCCTGATATGAACTGTGCTGTTCTTATCATTGGAGGAACTCAGGATTATTGTCACTGAGGATGACTGTGGTACCTTTCGAGAGAGCTCTGGTTCTTACTTTCAGTGTTGCTTCCTGGCTCCAGTGCAGAATCCTCAACCTACTTGCACAGATTCTTCATCCCATTGTCACAGACTTTCTAGCTTCTACCGCTGATCTTTGGCCCTTCCCAGAACAAATCAGTGAGACAGACTTGCATGAGATATTTTTGTGGGTTCTAGGGCACAATCAGACTCAGGGAGAGCACTGTCATGGGCTCTAGGTCTTCAGCTGGACTCATGCAGGATGTTGCCATGGGGTCCAGGCCCTAAGCTGGATTCTTTGGGGTCTTTAGTTTGTGGACAGATTTACTTAACTTTTCATGTTTGACTCTTTGGGTGATAATTATAAAATAATACTATAAATTAAGTGTGCTGTATAAATTGTCTTTTCCTTGCAATCCCTGAGTATAACATTAGTAATAAAGCTACCTTCCTTGATAAGCATTGACACAAAAAACAAATTTTAAAAACAGAAGATGAGTAAACATGGAAGGAAGATGTAACCCCAGACCTCCAGCTCACCCAAGGCAAATATAGGGTGCATTGAGGTGGAAGAAATCAAAAACCAGCCAGCTGAACTGTTTGAAATGGTAGCAGAAGTAACAGACCAAATGAATAGGTCTCTAGAAAAAAATCAGAAATAATTACACAGATAACTAAAGAAATGATGATCATAATGGAGGTCATATTTAGTAAATCTAGAGTAGATACAGATTTTACAAAAAAAAATAGAGGAGCTTAGGAAAGTGATGAAAACCATGAATGCCCAACAAAGGAAAGAACTAGGTTACATAAAAGAGATTCAAACAGATATCCAATAGATTAACAATTCTATTGACAGTATTGCAGAATCCACCAAAGTTAACATAGAATATCAAATCTAGAAAACAACTTTGTGGTTAGTGGTCAACAAATGAGCTTCTTAAAATAGCAAGGGACCTTAAAAAATCAGTTCAACAGCTGCTAGATGATGCAAAGAAGAATAACATAAGATTAATCAGCATCAATGAAAGATCAAAAGTAGTACAAAGAACATAAAAAACCTGTTCACAGAAATAATAGTACAAAACTTCCCAAGCATGGAAAAAGAACTTGACATCACAGAAGTAATAGTACAAAACTTCCCAAGCATGGAAAAAGAACTTGACGTACAGATAAGTAAGGCATATAAAACTCCAATTAGCCATGGTTAGAAAACTATGCCAAGGGATATAATCATCAAGATTCCAGAAATTCAACACAAGAGTGGAATAGTAAAAGCCATTAGAAAAAAGAAACAACCTGTAAAAGAAAACACAACAGAAACATCAAAGACTTCTCAAGATAAGCCCTTAGGTCAAAAAGTGCTAGGAAAAAAGTATTTCAAGCCCTAAAAGAAAACAACCTTCAACCCAGATTAATGTGCCCTGTAAAATTGTTTTTCAAAATGTAGAAATAAGATACTTCCATGATAAAGAATTCAAAGAAATTAGTGACTACCAAGCCAGCACTCCAAAATGTCAATGAAATTGGAGAATTTAAAAATTACCAACAAAGAAAAGCCCAGGTACTGATGGATTTACTGCTAAATTCTACAAGAACTTTAGAGAAGATCTAGCGCCACTACTCTTCAAACTGTTTAATGAAATTGAAAGGGAATAAATTCCCTCAAACTCATTCCTGGAAATAAGCATTACCCTGACACCAAAACCAGAGAAGAATCCAAACACAAAACAGAACTACAGGCCAATCTCCTTAATGAACATACATGCAAAAATCCTCAGTAAGACACTGGCAAACAGAATACAGCAAATCATTAAGAAAATTATATACCATGACCAAGTAGGATTCATCACAGGGATGCAGGGATGGTTCAAATACACAAAGCAATAAATGTAATGCATCACCTTAACAGAACCAAGGACAAAAGCTATGAGATCATCTTAATAGACACAGAAAAGGCATTCAAGAAAATACAACATCCATCCATGATTAAAAAAAAAAAACCTACAGAAAATTGGAATAGATGGTCTTTATTGCAATATGATAAAGCCAACTATTACAAATCAATAGCCAACATCTTTCTAAATGGCCAAAACCTGAAAGCTTTCACTCTAAAATCACGAGCAAAGCTGGGTGGGCATGGTGGCTATAACCCCAGCACTCAGGAGGCTGAGGCAGGAGGGTCATTGTGAGTTCGAGACCAGCCTGGGCTATTACAAAGTGAGCTCAAGGCCATCTGGAACTGCAAAATGAGATCCTGTCTCAAAAAGACAAAAAAATCAAATCAAATCAAGAACAAGACAAAAATGACCACTGTCATTGTTTCAGTACAATATAGTTCTGGAAACATTAGCCAGAGAAATTAGACAAGAGATAGAAATAAAAGGAATAAGGATTTAAAAAGGAAGTTAAATTACCATTTGTGAATGACAATAGTCTACATAGAAGACCCCCAAAACTCCACTACAGACTTCTAGATTTAATAACAAAATTCAGTAGCATAGCAGGATTTGAAGTCAACACTCAAAAATCAATAACATTCCTGCACACAAATAACAAATTCATTGAGGAAAAAAGCACTTTTCACATAGCTTCAATAAAATGAAATGCTTAAGAATAAATGTAACAAAGAAAATGAAATACTTTTACAATGACAACTATAGTACTCTGAAAAAGGAGATTGAAGAAGATATCAGAAAATGGGAAGATTGCCAGGCGTGGTGGCATAAACCTGTACCCCAGCTCTTACGAGGCTGAGATAGGAGGATTGTCGTGAGTTCAAGGCCAGTTTGGGCTACATAGTGAGTTTAAAACCAGCCTGAATTACAAAGCAAGACCCTGTCTCAAAACACACACACACACACACACACACACACACACCTCAGAAAGCAAAAGAAAATTGAAAAATATTCCTGTTCTTGGACAGGCAGAACCAATACAGTAAAAATAGTCATAATTCCAAAACTTTAATACAGATTTAATTCAATACCAATCAAAATACCAGTAGCATATCTTACAGAACTAGAAAAAACATTCCTAAAATTAATTTAGAGTCAGAAGAGATCTGGAAGAGCAAAAGTAATTCAGAGCAACAAAGGCAAGGAAGGAGGACATCACAGTTCACTAAAATTATAGTACAATGCTGTGATGTAAAAACATCATGGTACTGGCAAAAAAAAAAAAAAAGACCCAACAATCTATGTAACAGAATAGAAGATGCCAAAACAACTCCAAACACATTCAGCTATGTTATCTTTGACAAACAGTTCAAACACCTTCACTGGTAGAGAGATAGCTTCTTAAATAAATGGTGCTGGGAATGCTGACTTTCCAAAGTCCAAAGATTAAACCTAGACTCTTTTAGACCCATATCTCTCACCATTAAACTAAAATTGAAATGAATCAAAGATTTAAATATTAAAACAGAAACATTTAATCTGCTGGAAGATCAAATACGTAAAACTCTTGAAGATACAGATGTAGGCAAAGAGTTTGTGAAGAAAACCCACATTGCACAGGAAATATAACAAAAGAATCAACAACTAGGGTCACATCATGTTAAGAAGCTTCTGCACAACAAAGGAAACCACCAACAGAGGAAAGAGAAAACCCACAAAATAAAAAAAATTACCAGCTATTCCTCAGACATACAGCTAATATCCGGAATATATAAAGAATTCAAAAATTAGACCCCCAAATTTAAAAGACCCAATCCAAAAATGGACATCTGAAATGAATAGACACTTCTCATATGAAGAAATACAAACAACAAATAAATATATGAAAAAAAATGTTCAGTGTCACTGATCATTTGAGAAATGCAAATTAAAACAACATCTCTCTCTAGAAATAATGGTTATTGTCAAGAAATCAACCAATAACAGATGCTGGCAAGTCTGTGGAGAAAAAGGAGCCCTTCTTCACTGTTGACAGGAGTATAAATTGGTACAACCAGTATGGAAATCAATATGTAGATCCCTCAAAAAACTGAAATTAGCCAAGCGTGGTAGTCCATGCTAGTGATTCCAGCTCAGGAGGATAAGGCAAAAAAGATCTCAGTGAATCTGAGGCCAGCCTGGACTATGTAGGGAGACCCTGTTTTGTTTTGTTTTTTTTTTTTTTTTGGTATAAGGGATCGAACTCACGACCTCGCACTTGCAAAGCAGGCACTTATGCTGCCAAGCTAAATCCCTGACCCGGGAGACCCTGTCTTAAAAACAAAAACAAAAAAACAACAAAAAAATTATACAAACATATATAAATTGAACAATACCCTCTATAACGCACCGATGCGTCACAGAAAAAAATCACACCATTCCTAGAATCAAATAATAATGCCTGTACAACATACCAGAACCTATGGGACCCAAGGAAAGCACTCCCAAGAGGGAAATTTATAGCTATGAAGGCCTACATCAGAAAAACAGAATGAACCCAGATTAGAGCAAAATTAATGAAATTGGGACTAAAAAATACAAAGAACAAATTAATCAATGCACAATATAAGAATATCTATTTTTACCATTTTTTTTTATTTAAAAGAGAATAAAACAAAAGGGGGCAGTACAGAGCAGATCAGAAGAGGACAACATAGGCAACACAGTACTTTACATTAAGTCAACTGGACATCAACAGTATCTAACGCCATATCTCTTACTCTGCTATAGTTGAGCATAGTTTCAATTACAATAATATCAAACATAACACAATAGTATAAAG
>PVJX010033878.1:0-19341 GCA_004027295.1 Dolichotis patagonum
GCAAGGTAGCCGGATACAAAGTCAATACACAAAAATCAATAGCATTTCTATACACTAACAACAAAAGTACTGAGAGAGCAATAAGAGAAACTACACCCTTTACACTAGCATCCAAAAAAATGAAATACTTTGGAATTAATCTCACGAAAGAAGTAAAAGAGCTATACAGGGAAAATTATAATACCCTGAAAAAGGAAATCAAAGAGGATCTCAGAAAATGGAAAGACATCCACTGTTCATGGATAGAAAGATCAAACATTGTAAAAATGGCCATTCCCCCAAAAATTACTATACAGATTCAATGCCATCCCAATCAAAATACCACTAACATACCTCATAGATCTAGAGAAATCACTCCTAAAATTCATCTGGAACCAGAAGAGACCTAGAATAGCAAAGGCAATTCTAAGCAACAAAGGCAAGGCAGGAGGTATCACAATCCCTGACTTAAAATTATACTACAAAGCTACAGTCATAAAGTCAGTATGGTACTGGAATAGAAACAGACCCAAGGATCAGTGGAATAGATTGGAAGATACAACCACAATTGCAAACTCACTGAACCACCTCATCTTTGATAAAGGGTCCAAACATGCTCGCTGGAAGAATGACAGTCTCTTTAACAAATGGTGCTGGAAAAATTGGCTGTCCATATGCAGAAGACTAAAACTAGACCCATGTCTATCACCATACAGTAAACTAAAATCTAAATGGATCAAAGATCTAAATATTAAAACAGAAACACTAAAACTACTGGAAGACAAAGTAGGTAAAAATCTCAAAGATATAGGGGTAGGAAGAGAATTCATGAACAAGAACCAAAGTACACGGGAAGTACTTCCCAGAATCAATAACTGGGATCACATCTTATTAAAGAGTTTCTGCATGTCAAAAGAGGTTTCCAGCAGAGTGAAAAGAACACCCACAAATTGGGAAAAAATCTTCATGGGCAGCACCTCAGACAAAGGACTCTTGTCTAAAACTTACAAAGAATTAAAAAAAAATCAGACCCTCGAAATTCAACGACCCTATCCAAAAATGGGCATCTGAAATGAATACACAGTTCTCAGATGAAGAAATACGAATGGCAAATAAATACATGAAAAAATGTTCATCATCATTAGTCATGAGAGAATTGAAAATTAAAACCAAACTGAGATTCCATCTCACCCCAGAAAGAATGGCCAGGATAAAAACTCTACCCGCAACAAATGCTGGAGAGGCTGTGGAGAAAAAGAAACTCTTCTATCTGTTGGTGGGAGTGTAGACTGGTGCAATCACTGTGGAGGTCAGTCTTGAGATTCCTCAAAAAGCTGGGTTGGAAGTCCCATTTGACTAGGCTATTCCACTTCTAGGCATATTCCCAGAAGAACTGAAAACATCATACTACAGTGATATATGTGCACCCATGTTCATAGCAGCCCAATTTGTAATAGTTAAAACTTGGAAACAACCAAAGTGCCCATCTACTGCAGAGTGGATGAAAATAATGTGGTATTTTTATACAATGGAATACTACTCAGCCATAAAAATGATGATCTTGCAGCCTTTATAGGTAAATGGAGTCAACTTGAAAATATCTTCATTAGTGAAATAAACAGGACCCACAAGAGTAAATATCACATTACCTCTCTAGTGTAAAAAATAGCAAAAACTGTCCAAATACTGAGATTCAAAGAGTGTGATAGATACTGTGAAAGTGAAAGGCATGGAAAGTGCTCTAAAGAGTATAAGGAAATGTATAGTGTGTAAGATAGTTGACCATATTACTGGATTTCTGTTGGAACATTTAACAGAAGGATTTGCACTGTCAGTGCTTGAGTGTCTAGTCACTATTTATGCTTTGATTTTGTAAATTTGGCAACTATTTTTTGAGACAACAATGAGTAATGTATCAACAGTGGTTCTATGATGTAAATTTTTTTGTTCCTTTCAGTGCCTTGAACTCGGTATTGTTCTATCCTTTTCTGCTTTTCTATTCTCTTTAATTTTCTTTCATTTCTTTGAAAAAAGAAAAAGAAAAGAAAAATATGCAATATAAGAACCATTGTTAAATTTCTTTCTTTCTGTTGTGAAAACCTATATAGACATTGTCTTGAGCCTGTTGTAGTTTATGGCTTTTGCTTTTTGTTCTTTTCTGACTTTTCTCTTTTTTAAATAAAAAATAAATAAAATATTTGGCATTTTCTCTCTTTTCCCCTCCTGTTTTCTTTTCATGACTTAGATCTCTTATCATTCTTTTCTTTTTCTTCTACTCATCCTCTTCCTCTCTTACATAAACTATCATGCTTCATTGTTTGGTGCTTTCATGTGAGTAAATATTGTCTCCTATTTTCCTGGCTCATTTCAATCCTTTTGGGCCTTATCTTCCATTTTTTTCATCTTGAGTCCTGAAGTTTTCCAAAATCTTGATCATTATCCATTGACTTCCAGCATTGCTTGCCCTAGGGAAGCCTCATTTGTCTCTCTATCCTGCCCACATGCCCTTTAAGTCCTCCACACAACAGGGCAAAATCACTCTATTAAGTGGAAAATTATTCCATATAAGTTCCTGTATAAGTTGGATTTTGTTATATACTTACAATTTGCTCTTATGGTTAAAGGTATCAGGTTAATTGTTATCACAGTGTATCTGTAGCCAGGTTGTGCTTAAACACTGTTGTTATTGCTAACTTTGTTACACTAGCCAGGATGTCATACCTGTTCTACTGTTTTTCTCCACTGTATACCATCACCATTGTCCAGTAATAGGGGACTGGGTCCTCAGTCAAATACATAGCAGCTTCTCATTCTTCATATATTGGGCAGGTAGGTTCTTGGGATAGACATAAAGACCAAGGACCACCTACATCTGGAAGACATCCTGAGGAACAGACATTCCTAGGGAAGTCTCAATATCAAGGATAAAACAATTTCCTTTTAAAAAAACTACATGAATCAACACAGAAAACAAAACAAATTAAAATAAAAATTACAAGACAAAGAAGCAAAATGCAACCCCAATTCCCATCCCACACAGGACAAGTCCAGAGCACAATGAAATAGAGAGATTTGGAATACAATCACTGGAACTTTTTGAAATTAGCAATGAAGGTCAAAAATCAAATGAGAGACACTATAGAAAAAATAAACACAGAAAGAAATGATAATCAAAATGAAAACCATGAAAGCTGACACAGATTTAAAAATTAAAAAAAGGTGCTCAGGGAAATGATGGAACCTATGAATGCCCAATGTAGAAAAGAAATAGAATCCATAAAACTGATACAAACAGAAATACAGGAGATTAAAAACTGCACTGAAATTACACAAAGCACACTGAAGGAAGATAAAGGATAGAATATCCAATCTAAGAGATGGCATTTTGGCTAACACTATAAAGAGAAAGATATCTTCAAAATAGCAAGAGAGAGGCGGCATTTCACCCTGCCCAGCATGCACCCCAGCAGCCACTGGAGGACAGGCAGCATCCACTGGTAAACAGTTTGGTAGGCAGGCAGCACCCAGACCTGTACCAGTGCACCTCGTGTCCACCATTGGATAAACATAGCCGATGAGAATGCACAAGAACCCAGGAGAACCAAACTGTCATGCTCCAGAGAAATTGTAGCCAATGCAGGAAGTGCCTGGGACCCCACCACTGACTTGTTTGGAAGAATCCAAGGAAATTTCAAGATGAAGAAGCAAAAGGCATCCTTGGACCCCAACCCAAACAAAGCAAGTCCAGAAGATCAAAACATGGAAGACAACAGGAGCCACACACCTGAAGTTTCTGATTTGATGCCAACTGAAGTAAAGAGAGAACTTCATGAGCCTATAAAAGATATCAGAACACAAACACTATCTCAGGTAAAAGAAGAAATGAAAAACATAATAAAAAGATTTTCTAAGTATCTTTAAAGAAGACATAGATTTAAAAAATGAAGGAGAATAGGATAATGAGGGAAACCATGAATGAACATTACAAGAGAGATCTAGAATGCATGAAACAGATTGAAAGAGACATCCAGGAATTAAAAACTCCATTGAAAGCTGGAAAAACTGCTTGAAAGAAACTGAAGATAAGCATTTGAGACCTTGAAGACAGGTGTGCAGCTTGCAATCATGAAAAGAAAGATCTCGTAAAAATAACAAGGAACCAGGAAATAACAATTCAATGACTGCAAGATGATGCAAAACAAAATAATTTAAGAATAATAGATGTCAGAGAAAAGCAGGGGTCACCACAAATAACATTAAAATTCTGTTTACAGCAGTAATATCAGCAAAATTCCCAAAGAACAGGACATACAGATAAATGAGGCATATAACACTCCTGCTAGCCATAACCAATATGTCTATACTCAGACATATAATAAAGATTCCAGAAATTCAACACAGAAACAGAGTATTGAAAACTGTTAGAGAAAAAAACTGATCACCTATAAATGAAAACCCATCAGAATCACAATAGACTTCTTAACACAAACCATCAAGTCAAGAAGAGCTTGTAATGAAGTATTTCAAGTACTGAAAGATAACAACTTCCAATTCAGATTGATAAACCCTGTAAAACTATGTTTAAAAATTAATGGAGTAAAAAGATATTCTTATGACAAAGAACAACTCAAGGAATTCATGAGCACCAAACCAACCCTACAAAGAATACTGAAGGATATTCTGGAGAAAGATTGAAAAAAAAAAAGACCACAGTTCCAGCAACAGAAGTAGAAGGGGATAACTGAGTGGGGCAGACAACTGAATGGAGGGAAAAAATAGGCAGCAAATGGTAGGAAAATGGCATGGCAAAACATTAGCCAGTGAATGTTTGCCATAACCATTAATGTAGATCACCTCTGTTCAGCAAGGAAAAGAAACAGGCAGAGTAGATCAGGAGACAAGCTCCATCAATATTCTTTATTCAAAAAATGCATTTAACCCAGAAGGAAACTCTTAGATTAAAAGTCAAAGGGAAGAAAACCATGCTGTGTGACAGGGAATCAGAAAAAAACAAGGATAGCTTACCCACCAACTGCAGAATGGATAAGAAAGATATGGCATTTCCATAAATGGAAAGCTACTCAGCTATAAAGAAAAATATCCATGAGGCTCTTGTGGATAAATGGGTACAATCTGAGATCATGCTCATGGACAAAATGATTCAAAGTCACATGGTGAACATCACATTGTCTCCCTAGTGTAAAATATTAAAGGAGTTAGTGGGATCCATAATGTACAATAGATGTTGTGAGGTGAAATGGGAGGAGATATCTGGAGTGCCAAGACAGTGGCCATTTTAAATCTATACCCTGTTTTGAAACCCTTCATTGTTTTTATTGTTCTGTTTAGCTTGGTTTTATTCTGTTATGTTATGTTTGATTTTTTCACATTTGATGGCATGGACCGATATTTTAAAAATAACAAGATGTATTATAGTAGTCAGCATTGATTTCATATGATCTTGTTGTGAAGTCCTGTATTGTTTTATTTGTCTTCTTTTTATTGATTTTATTCTATTTTGTTTAGTTTGATTTTACTATGTCTGATGGGGCTAGCAGCTACTTTGAAGATAGCAAGGTGCATTATGGTAGACACTGCTGTATTCCTATTGTCTTGTTTTGAAGCCCTGTACTGCTCCATTGTTTTGCTTTACATAGCTTTATTCTATTCTATTTTGCTTGATCTTGTTATGTCTGATGGTATAGGCAGTTATTTTAAAGATAACAAAAGGAATTATGGTAGCCATTATTGATTTCCTTTTATCTTGCTTTGAAGCCTTGAATCATGTTCATTGTTTTTCCTTGCTTGACTACTCTATTTTGTTTTGTTTGATTTTAGTATGTCTGATGGTATAAACAGCTACTTTGAAAATAACAAGATACATTATGGAAGTTACTGTTATATTCCTGTTGTCTTGTTTTGAAATCCTGTATTGCTTTCATTGTTTTGTTTTGATTGGCTTTCTTGTGTTCTATTTTGTTTGATTTTATTGTACATGATGGTATGGGAATATATTTTGAAGATTGCAAGAGGCATCATTGTAGCAAGTGTTAGTTTTCTTTTATCTTGAAGTCTTCTATCATGTTAATAGTTTTATTTGTATTGTCTCTAATCTGTTTTATTTGTTTTGGTTTTATTTGCTTCAAAATAAAAAAATGGGTAAAAATAATAGCACTAAACCATGAAAAATCAATATGGAATCTACAAGATGAAGCAAAGAAGAAAAACAGGAATGGTGGGAGTCAGTGAGGAAGCTGAACACACAGAAACAGTCATAGAAACCCTCTTCAGAGAAAAAATGGCAAAAAACTTCCAAAATAAAGACAAACACTTTGAAATACAAATGAATAATGCATATAAAACTCCAAATAGTCATGACTAAAATATGCTTACACCAAGACATACAGTAATGAAAATGGCAGAAATTCAACACAAGAACAAAATACTAAAAGAGACTAGAGAAAAGACAAATAAACTGTAAAGGAAAGTCTATCAGAATCACAGAAGACATCTCAACACAGACCTTCAAAACAAAGAGAGCTTTGAGGGAGGTAGTCAAACCCTAAATGAAAATAATTTTCAACCCAGATTGATGTACCCTACAAAACTATCTTTCATAATTAAGTGGAGTAGTCAGATACTTCCATGACAAGGAACAAACTGAAGAAGTTTATGACTACCAAACCAGCTCTTCACAATGCTCTGAAGGATACATTAGAAAGACAAAACAAAGACCACAAACAAGAAAGAACCCACCAGGAAAGGCAAGCAATTCAACAGAGAGGAAAGACAGGAAACTATCAAGAGGAAAATAACATGGAAAAAAATAAACCTATACATATCAGTTATAACTATCAATGTAAATGGTCTCAACTCACCAATGAAAAGAAACAAACTGGTGGAATGGATCAAGAAGCAAGAGCCAACAATATGTTGCATCCAAGAAATACATTTACCACCAGAAAAACTCATAGAGTAAAACTCAAAGGATTGAAAATAATATTCCATGATACTAGAACCCCCCCAAAAAAAGCATGGGTAGCTATCCTATTTCCAACAATGTGAACTTTGAACCAAAACTGATAAAAAAAGACAAAAAAATTACTTACTGTATACTTAAAGAAAAACTCCAAGAAGAAGAAATAACAATCATAAATGAATATGCACCAAATGCTGATGCACCCAACTACATAAAACATATCAACCAACATGAAAAATCAAAGAAACACTAACACAATTGTAGTAGCAGACTTTAATTCTCCACTCTCACAATGAGATCAAGAAGCAAAATGCAAAAATATGCTGTATTCAGGAAACACATTTATCCCAAAAACAATTTCATAGACTAAAATTCAAAGGGTGCAAAACACACTACTCTGTGATACAGGAACTCAAAAACAGAAGAGGTAGCTATTCAATTTCAAAAAATATGACTTTAAGAAAAAAATGCTAAAAAAAGGACAAAAAAGGTCATTCACTTTATACTTGTTAAGGGAAAATTCGAAGAGGAATGGGTGACAAACATAAATATTTGTGCACCAAGCACAGGTTCACCCAACTACATAAAACAATTACCAATGGATACAAAAATCAAAGAAACACCTTTAAAGTGGAGGACCTTAATACTACACTCTCACAATGAGATAGGTGAACCAGACCAAAAAATTCAATAATGAAGTATCAGAATTAAAGCAAATCTGTGAATAAATGGACTTAGTAGATGTCTGTTCCACCCTAAAACATCAAAATACACATTTTCCTCAGGTGCATATGGGATGTTCTCCAAAATAGGCATAAAACATGCTTAAGCAAATGCAGAGGGATTGAAATCTTCCCATGCATATTATTTAACCATAGCAGAATGAAACTGGAAACAAATGACCAAAGAAATCACAGAAACTAAATAAACACCTAGAAATTAAACAATGCACTTTGAACAACCAGTGGGTCACACAAGAAATTAAAGAAGAAATTAAATAGTATATACAGTTAAATGATAATGCCAATACATCACACTGGGAATTTATGGGACAGAATGAAGATGGCCCTATGATGGAAATGTATAGTGATCAATTCTCACATCAGGAAACAGAAGAGCTCAAATAAAAGACCTAACAAACACAAGCTTCTAGAAAAAGAGAATTTCCCCTCCCATGAGTTGGCAGAAGCCATGTTGGGCCTGGAAGAAGTAACAATAAGCCAATTCACCCTTCCCATGAACCAGTTGGTGCGTAGGCTGAGATACAAGAACACCACCCTGCCCACTCCCCATAAACAACCAGCTGACTCAGAGGACAGACTGAATTGATAGCAACTGAGGTGCAAAAATAACTTAATGTTAAACTGCTTGACTGACTTTTCAGGCCTAAGGCTGGTAGTCTGAACATCTATTAAGAGAAAAACTGTATGCAATATAGCAAATATGGGGAGTTTCTGTCTGTCTTGTTTTTAAAATACAATATTGTTCTCACTGTTTTGTTTTGTATTTTTTTATTTTTTTATTCAATGTTCTGCTTTGATTGATTTTATCTGTTCTCTTCTCATTTTATTATGTCTGATGGTATGTGATTTCAAAGATAACAAGAGGCATTATGGTAGCCATGGTTGAATTCCTACTATCCTGTTTTGGAGTCCTGTGTCCTTATTCACTGTTTTGTTTTGATTGGCTTTTTTTAGTACCAGGTATAGCAATGCATTTGTTGCCTTCATCTTCTGTAATTTTCAATCATTGTGCAATTCAGTAACCACATGGTCTCCTTTACAAAAATGTATAAAATGCCATGGAAGAAAATATCACACTGGAGCCAATAAGATTGTAGCATCATGGGTGGATTTCTTCAGCTTTCATCCCACATTTATTATTAGTATGATAATCAAAAGTTAACTCTCCCAACTTATTTAATTGGATTCCAGCTGAGAAAAACATACCATTTAAATCAGCTACACCTCTTGATTTTTTTGTTTTGATTGGTTTCCTTCTGTTCTATTTTACTTGATTTTATTATGTCTGATGACATGGGAAGCAATTTTGAGAATGGTGAGAGGTACTGTGGTAGCCATTGCTAATTTTCTATTATCCTATTTTGGAGATGGGTTAAACTTACACTGTTTTGTTTTGATTGGCTTGGTTCCATTTTATTTTGATAGATTTTATTCTTTTTAAAATGAAAGAAAAAGACCAAACCACTTGGGATCCCTTCTCTCTCTCTCTCTCTCTCTCTCTCTCTCTCTCTCTCTCTCTCTCTGATAGAAACTGTATTTTTTCAATCAATATGTTCTGCTCTTAACCTCTTTTGTTCATTCTGTAATTTTACAGAATACAAATTCATACCAGACATCTAGTGGTTTGGGAGTTTCTTTGCCCTATATCAACTGCAGCTCTTTCACTAAGATGATTGGATGGAGACTTAAAGATAAACACCTACACAAGATGAAAATTCCTTGTATCTATCAAGGGCCTTTAGATAGACCCACTCTAGAGGATCTTTCTGCTGATCAACTGCGACCCTCTTCATCCTGAAGAAGTCAGATCAGTCATTGCCCATTTCTCTCTCATAGCAATTGAGGAGCTTCTCCAGAGGGGACAATGTTACAGGCAGCTGAGTTAGATAGAAATATTATAGGCAGTTAGACAGGCCTGGGCCCTCAAAGAATACAGTGCAGAAGACCAGCTAACCTGCAACCTTGAAAGAGATAAACACCTCTGCTGCGGGGTCAGATTTCAAGACAAAAGACAAAACAAATGCAAACTTACCCAAGTACAAATATCAGGGTTTGGCATTCTAAAGAGATATAGATCACATTGAGGAAGACAGAAGGAGCCACTTACCAACCCTTACCAAAAAAGACCTTGTTAGGTATTCATGCCCACTTGCTGTGATTCATTTTCCTATTGGATCCAAATTTAATCAATCATTCCTGAGCAATTATACTCATAATCTTATTGGCTGACCATATTTTGCCCCACCTGATGCATACTTACCATGTCAGTTCCCATTTGTACCCACCTTGGGACCATTTTACCTCATGGCTTCATTTGAGAAAACACTCTAGAAAAGACACAGTCTTTGGCAATCCACTTAGGAACCCTTCCAAATCTCCAGACGCAACCTTTCTTTTTCTCAATACATGCATTCTGCTCTTAAATATAAAAGTCAATAAATAAATAAATAAATAAATACTTCTAGAAAAAGAGCAAATCAAATGTAAAGAAACTATGAAGGTGGAAATAATAAAATTAAGACCAAAAATTAATGCAACTGAGGCCAAGAAACCAAAACAAAGAAACAATGAATCAAAGAATTTGTTCTTTGAAAGATTAAACAAAGCTGATAAACCCTTAGCCAACCTCATCAAAGAGAAAAGAAAAGATTCAAATTTAATTAATTTGGAATGAAAAGGGGTAGCAAGAATGGATCCTGTACAAGTTCAAAAGATCATCAATACCTGTTTTGAGAACCTGTACTCTAATAGGATACAAAACACAGAAGAAATGTACAGAGTTCTAGACACATACAAATTGTCAAAATGAATCAAGAAGATATAAAATACTAAATACCTGATATCAGTCAATGACAATGAAAATTTAATTAAAACATTACCAACAAGGAAAACCTAGGTTTTGACACTCATTATTGAATTTGACAAGAAATGTAGACAGGAATTAATGTGACTTGTACTGCATCTCTTGAAAGAAATTGAAAGGGAAGCAATACTTCCAAAATCATTCTTGAGAGCAAGTGTTACCCTGACTCTAAAAGCAGAGAAAAACTCAATCAAAAAAGAAAACTGAAGGCCAATCTCCCTAATGAACATAGATGCAAATACCCTCAATAAGATACTGGTAAAAAGAATGAGGAAAATCATCAAGATTATTTGCCCTTATGAAGTAGGAATTATCTCAGGGATGCAGGGAGATTCAACCTATGCAAATTGATAAATGCAAAACATCATACTAACAGAGCCAGACAGAAATCAGACATAATCATCTCAATAGATGCAGAAAAAGAATTTGATAAAGTCCAACATGAATCCATGACATAAAGCCTACAGAAAATTGAAATAGTTTTTACCTCAGTGTGATCAAAGTCATCTATGAAAACACAACAGCTAACATTATACTAAATGCTCAAACACTGAAAGTGTTCACTCTAAAATCAGAAACAAGACAAGAAGGTCCACTATCACTATTTTTATTCAACATGGTTCTGGAAAAATTAACCACAGCAATTAGACAAGGGAAGCAGATAAAAAGAATGAGAATAGAAAGTAAAGAAGTCAAATTATCATTATTTGCAGATGTCATGGTACTCTACATAGAATACCACAAAAATTCCATCAAATGACTTGTCAATTTAATAAATGAAGCCACCAGTGTGGCTGGATATAAAGTCAACACTCAAAGGTCAACAGCATTTCCATACACAAGAATGAATTTAAGAGAAAGAAATTAGGGAAACTATTGTAGCTTGGCATAACTGATGCCATCTTGAGCCTTGCATTTAACTAGTACCCTGTATTTGATCCAGGAGAATGGCAAATTACCTAAAGTACAAGTCCCACAAGAAAAGCAGAATGAGCTGCACCAACAAGAAAAAAATTAACCTGCTCAACAAAGAAGCAGGATACAGGTATGAACCAAAAATTAATGTAAGCATCTAGGTAAAATGTTTCCAAAAGGATGTCTTTTTGTGGTTCTCTATTTTGAAAACTAGCTAACTTTCCATTTCAGTGCCACTCAGTGGGACTCTGAAAAGGGGGTCTCTATCTGAGTGGTCACTGAGCTCAGCTAATCAAATCACAAATTTGTCAATTAGGATGCTTGGATTCCTATATCATTCACAAACCCACTTCAAAACCATACCATTTGCAGAAACAAGCAAAAAAAAATTAGTGATCAACATAACAAAGAAGTAAAAGATCTATACACTGAAAATTACAGTACTGTGAAAAAGAATAGAGTATCAGACAATGGAAAGATATTTCCTGCTCATGGATAAGAATAATCAACACAGTGAAAATGACTCTAACCCCAAAACTGCTTTACAAATTTAATGCCATCACAATCAAAATATCAGCAGCATACCTCACACAACTAGAGAAAACATTCCTAAAATTCATTTGGAAGCAGAAGCAACCTAGATTGCAAAAGCAATCCTTAATAAGAGAGACAAAGTAGGAGGCAGCACAATGCCTGATTTCAAATTATGCTACAAAGCCATGGTGGTAAAATGCACATGGCACTGGCAAAAACAGACCTGACAATAGGTGGAATGCAATAGAAAATACAGACACAACTCCAAACAAACTCAACCACCTTCTCTTTGACAAACAAGCCAAACATCTTCACTGGAAGAAAGACAGTCTCTTTCATAAATGGTGCTGAAAAAAATGACTTTCCACATCACAAAGACTATAGCTAGACCCACATCTATCACTAAGCACTACATTAAATGCACAATGGATCAATGATATAATTATTAAAATAGAAACACTAGAATCAACAGATGGAATCTCACCTTATTAAAATATTTATGAACAACAAAAGAAATCATGAGAAGAGTGAAAATAAAATCCATATAGAAGATATTATAGCCAGTTGTCCCTCAAAGGATTTGTATGCAGAACATACAAAGAATTGAAAAAAATTAGGCTCGTAAAATTCAAAGACCCACTCCAAAAATGGGCATCTGAAATGAAAACACATTTCTCAGATGAAGAAATATAAATGACAAACATATACATGAAAAAAAGTTCAACATCACAAATCATTTGAGAGATGCAAGTTAAGTCAACACTGAGAGTCCATCTCACTCCAGCATGAATGGCTACCATCAAGAAATCAATCAATAACAAAAGCAGGCAGGGCTGAAGGGGAAAAAGGAACACTTCTGCACTGTGGGTGGGAGTGCAGGTTGGTGCAGCCACTGTGTAATTCCTTCCTTAAAAAACTAGGATTAACAGTCCCATTTAACGCAGCTATTACAGTTTTGGGTATCTTAGCACAAGAATTAGAAGCATCATACCATAGCAATATGTGTTCACCTGTGTTTATAGCGACAGAATTTATCATAGTTAAATCTTGGAGTCCAACCAATGTCCATCAACCAAGGAATGTATTTTAAAAAATGTTCTTTTTATACAATAGAATACTACTCATCCATAAAGAGTTATCCATTTGAAACTTTCATAGATAACTAGTTTCAACTTCAGACCACACTCATAAGTGAAATAGACTCACATGTATAAAAATCCTATTGTCTCACTAGTATGAGAAGCTGAAAGAGGATATAATATCCAGAATGTACACTAGATAGTGTGAGTAGTAAGAAATTGTTCAAAAGGGAAGAGAAACTATGATGAAGGAAAGGAGAAAAGAATTAAGGAAAAAGGAAAAGAAGTATATATCATATACACCTGTATAGCATATGCATACAAGATAGTTATACTACTAGTTTATCTCAGTTCATTGAAAAGAAAATTTGTGCTATTACTACCAATCAAACAATGAGGAGGTTAATAAATTGTGCACCTGCACTCCACCTCAAGAGCTGAAAGCATGAACAGCAATTTCCATCCCATCGGGAAGCCTTGGCATATTGCTCTGAGACTTAGAGGGCCCTGTTTGGCATCCCACATCACCAGAGGACCCACAGAAAGGTCCCTCTGGATCTATTTTGCTAACCCCAATGACATCTGAGTGGCCCACAGCTGCCTATGCACTGCCATGAAGGCAAAAGTGCATAAAGCTATTTCTATCCCAGAGGAAAGCCCTTCTGCATTTATCTTAGACTGGTAGAGCACCATCCTGTGACCCCAAGTGGCTGGTGCCACCTGATAAGGTCTGTCTAAGGACCTCCACTCAACTGGAGAAACTCCGTGCAGTGCAGATAGATGTTCTCAACCCAAGAAACAACTGAGACCTTGTCTTCAGCTTCCCTAAGGGAATCCAGGAAAATGAAAAAATGAAAAAGCAAAATGCAATCTCAAACTTCCAGCAAGTCCCAAGCAAACCTAGGGGACATGAACATGGAACACAACTTAAGCCATGCACATGAAACTCCTGAATTGATAGCAACTGAATTAAAGAAACAAGTGTGGGAAGCTATAAAAAAACTCAGATCAGAAATAATCTCTCAGGTAAAAAAAGAAATGATAACAGTAATGAAAGAAATGCTGAACACATCTAAAGAAGACATAGTTTAAAAATTAGAAGAACAATACAAAAAGATGGAAACCTTGAATGAATAATATAAGAAACAAACAGAATGCATGAAACAGATTCAAAGAGATATACAGGAAATCAAAAATTCCATTGAAAGTTGACAAAACTGCCTCAATGAAAGTGAAGATAGACTTCCAGTCCTTGAAGACAAGATCACAGCTAGTGAACAAGAAACAAAAAGTCTTTTAAAAATAAGAAGGAATCAAGAAATAACAATTCAACAGCTTCCAGATGATGCAAAGAAAAATAACATAAGACAGACAGGTATAAATGAAAAAGAAGACAACAACACAAATGATATCAAGAAGCTGTTTACAGAACAAATATTAGAAAATTTCCCAAACATGAGAATGGAAACTCAGATACAGATAAGTGAAGCATATAGAACTTGAAATAGCCATAACCAAAATAAAACTACACCCAGATGTATAATAATCAACATCCCAGAAGTCCAACATAAGAACAGATTATTAAAAGCTGTTAGGAAGAATAGATTTCCTATAAAAGAAAGCCTACCAGAATCACAGAAGATTTCTCAACACATATAATGTAGTTCAGAGCATGGAGAGATGTATTTCAGATCCTAAAGGAAAATGGCTTCCAACCCACATTGATTTATCCTGAAAAACTGTCTTGCAAAATGGATGGAGAAATAAGATACTTCCAATACAAAGAACAGGTGAAAAACTTCATGACCACCAAACCAACCCTACAAAGAATACTGAAAGACATTCTAAATAGACATAGGAAAAAGCCACTAAGCAAGGCAAACAATTAATTGGAGGGGAAAGGTAAAGAATCATCAGGAGAAAGATGACATGTCAAAAATAAACCAATATTTGTCAGTTATAATCATTCATGTAAACGGCCTCAATTCACCAATCATGAGGAACAGACTGGCAGAATGGATCAAGAAAAACATCCAACCATATGCTGTACACAAGAAATTTATCTAACCCAAAATGAAACTCAGATTGAAAGTCAAAGGATGGAAAACCATACTTCATGCAACAGGACCCCGCACCCCCCCCAAAAAAACGTGGGTAGCTATTATGTTTGCAGCCTTGTGAACTTCAAACAAAGAATGATCAAAAGAAATAAAGAAGGTCACCACATACTAGTTAGGGGAAAACCTCAAGAGAAAGAGATAACAATCTTAAATATATATGCAACAAATTTGGGAGAACCCAGCTATACAAAACAAATCTTAACAGAAATGAAAAATCACATAAGCAATAATAAATTTATAACAGGAGGCCTTAACACTATTGACACAAAGAGACACATCAACTACTTAGAAAATCAGCAAAGAAATAACTGAAGTGAAACATATCTGTGAGCAAATGGACTTAGTAGATGTGTATACAGAGTGTTCCATCCAACAACATCAGAATATACATTCTTCTCAGCAGTACATAGGGCATTCTCTAAAATAGACCATATACTAGCCTACAGAACATGCTCAAGTAAAAGCAATGGAATTGAAGTAATCCCACGCATATTATCAGCACCATGAAACTAGAAATTAATGACAAAAGAAACTGCAAAAACCCCACAAACATGGAAATTGGATAGTACACTTCTGAACAATAGTGGGTTACAGAGGAAAATAAGAAGAGATTAAACAACATCTACAGCAAATGAACATATAAATACAACTTACTGGAACCCATGGGATGCAATGAAATCAGTTCTCAGAGGAAAATTTATTGTGGTGAATTCCACATCAGGTAAACAAAAATAAATAACCTGATGCTACAACTTAAATATCTAGAAAAGCAAGTGAAAGCCAATCTGAAAGCCAAAAGAAGGGAGGAAATCATAAACATCAGAGCAGAAATCAATGCAATAGAGACTAAGAAAACAATACAAAGAATCAATGAATCAAAGATTGCGTCTTTGAAAGAATAAATCAAATTGATAAGCCTCTAGTCAACCTCATTTTTAAAAAAGGGATTAAAAAAACTCAAATTCATGCAATAAGTAATGAAAATGGTCATGTCTCTACAGACCCTGTGGAAATACAGAAGATCATCAATACCTACTTCAAAAACGTCTATTCTCATAGGTTTGATAACATGGAAGAAATGGACAGATTCCTACAAACATATGATTTACCTTAGCTGAATCAATAAGATGTAAAACTACTGAATAACCCAATTTCAATTAATGGAATTAAAAATGTAATCAAAACTTTACCAACAAAGAAAAGCCCATGTCCAGATGGATTCACAGCAGAATTATACAAGAAATTCAAGGAACACTTAATGCCAACATTCCTCAAACTCTTCAATGAAATTGAAATGGAAGCAATCCTCCTTAACTCATTCCTGGAAGCAAGTAGTACTCTATACCAAAACCAGAGAAAGACTGAACTAAAAACAAGAACAAAGAACAATCTGCCTAATGAACATAGATACAAATATTACTCAAAAAAATACTGGCAAAAAAAGCAGCAAATCATCAAGAAGATTATACACTACAACCAAGTGGGGTTCATCCCAGGAATGCAAGGCTGGTTCAACATACACAAATCAGTAAAAGTAATCCACCATATCAATAGAACCAGAAATAAGAATCACATGATCATTTCTATAAATGCAGAAAAAGCTTTTTATGAAGTCCAATACTCATTCATCATAAGAACCTTACAGAAAATTGGAATAGATAGTCTTTACCTCAGTCTGATAAAAGCCATCTATGACAAACCAACAGCCATAATCATATGAAAAGGCCAAAAAGTGAAAGCCTGTACTCAAAACAAGGATATCTATTATCACCAACCCTATTCAATATAGTGCTGCAAATACTAGCCAGAGCAATTAGACAAGAGAGAGAAATAAAAGAAATAAGGATAGGAAAAGAAGTTAAATTATCATTATTTGCAAATGACATGATATCCTACATAGAAGACCTCCCAAACTCCATTGAAAGACTTCTAGGTATAATAACTAAATTTAGTAATGTAGCTGGATACAAAGTCAACACTCAAAAATCAATAGCATTCCTATACACAAACAAAAAAACTCACTGAGAGAGAAATAAGAGAAGCCACATCCTTCACAATAATATCCAAAAAAATGAAATACTTAGGAGTCAATTTAACAAAAGAAGTACAAGATCTATCCATTGAAGGAAAATTATAATACCTTGAAAAAAATTGAAGAGGATCTCAGAAAATGGAAAGACATTCCTTGTTCATGGATAGGAATAACAAACGTTGTGATGATAGCCATTTTCCCAAAATTGTTATGTATATTTAATGCAATTTCCATCAAAATACCACTAGCATACCTCACAGATCTAGAGAAATTATTGCTAAATTCAGCTGGAACCAGAAGAGACCTAAAATATCAAAGGCAACTCTCAGCAACAAAGGCAAGGCAGGATGCATCACAATTCCTGACTTGAAGTTATACTACAAAGCTACTGTAATAAAATCAGCATGGTACTGGAATAAAAACAGACCACAACATCAATGGAATAGATTAGAAGATACAACTACAATACAAACATACTCAGCCACCATATCTTTGATAAAAGCACCAAAGACATTCACTATTAGAAAGATAGTCTCTTTAATAAGTGGTGCTGGAAAAACTGGCATTCTATTACCAAAAACTCAAACTAGACACATGCCTATTACCATGTACTAAGCTAAAGTCAAAATGGATCAAAGATCTAAATATTAAAACAGAAACACTAAATCTGTTGGAAAACAAAGAAGGTAGCACTCTTGAAGACATAGGGGTTGGTTGAGAATTCATGAGCAAAAATCAAACCTCATAGGAAATACTTCCCAGAATCAATAACTGTGATCTTATCTTAATAAAAGGTTTTGCACATTGAAAGAAATCTCCAACAAAGTAAAAAGGAAACCCATGAATTTTAAAATAATCTTAGTCAACTGTCCCTCACACAAAGCAGTTATTTGTAGAATATATAAATAATTAAAAATATCAGCCACCGAAATTCAAAGACCCAACACAAAAAGGGCCATCTGAGATGAATAAACAGTTCTCAGATAATGGACACAAATGACAAATGAATACATGAAAAAATATTCAATATCGGCTCTTCACCACCAGGAAGTCTCCCAGAAAGCAGCATCTCGGCCTGTCTCTTTGGAACCTGAGCCTCTCGGACCCGTAGAGTGGCCTGGGCTGTTTGGATCGAAAGTCTGTGCAGACCTGCATCTTGGCGCATCAGTTTGGGAATGCTAGGCCCGCCCATCATCCACAGGGAGCTGCCTGGAGACCATCATCTGGGCCAGGTCTGTTTGGGCCCGTAGCCCCGCCCTTCACCCCCAGGAAGTCTCCCAGAAAGCAGCATCTCGGCCTGTCTCTTTGGGACCCGAAACTCTCGGATCCGCAGAGTGGCCCGGGCTGTTTGGATTGGGAATATTGTGGAGACAGGCATCTTGGCCAGGTCTGTTTGGGACCGGGAACTTTTCAGAAACCAATATTCTGGCCTGACTCTTTGGGACCTGTACGCCCTTCACTCGCTGGGAACCTCCTGGAGACCTGCCTGGGACAAAGCACGGTGGCCTGGCCTGCCTGAGATTCCACAGGCTCCGGGGTGGCCACACCCAGCATTCGCCTTACAACTTAGGGAGCCAGGAGCTCACAGAGGGGAGTTAGGAGCCTGTGAGGAAGCCAGGAGCCTGTGGGGGAGCCACTGAACCTCCAGGAACTGAGGGTGTAAGAGGTAATTCACCACACATGCAGAGAAAGCTTTGGAACACCGCTCAAAGTAAGGAAATATAGAAAAATGACAAAGGGAAAGACCAAAAGGCAGGCTCAAAACCCTAGCCCTCCCCAAGAAAGCTTAGAAGCTGTGTACATAGAAGAAAAAAGAAGCCATACACCTGAAATGTCTGAAATGATATCAAATGAAATAAATATGCAAATAGGGAAAGCTATGGAGAAATTCAAACCAAAAATACTTGCCCAGGTAAAAGAAGAATTGATAAAAACAGTGAAAGAAATAGTGAACGCATCTAATGAAAACACAGCTAAAAAATTAGAGGAACAAAGCAAACAGATAGAATCCCTCAAAGAACAATATAAGAAACAAACAGAATGCATAAAGCAGATTCAAAGAGATATACAGGAAATCAAAAATTCTATTGAAAGCTG
>PVJX010033879.1:0-19347 GCA_004027295.1 Dolichotis patagonum
TTTAAAATTACATTTCTAATTAAAAATAATCAGAGAGCAAATATGGACTGTTGATTGCAAAGCAACAAATGGTAACATTACCTGTATAGTGTTTGGCAGAATGTCATTATTTGTCAATTTCACCTTTTTTGTTTTTCCATTCTCTCTCTTTTTTCCTCTCCCTCTTCTTCTCCTTCTCCCTCTCCCTCTCTCTCTCTCTCTCCCTCTCCCCCTCCCCCTCTCTCTCCTTCTCCCTCTCCTTTTCCCTGCACTCCCCCTTTGCTGTTTTCCACTGCCATGAACTGTTGTTACTCTGCAAAGTTGCACCCTTCCTTGGATCCATCTGATTATGAACTTAAACCTCTGCAAACTGTGAGCTAAATAAACATTTTCATCTTTAACTTTGAGAAAAATAACTAAGACAGTATTTTAAAATGTATACTAATATAATATTATTGAAAAATTTGTGGAGGCAAGAAAACATTATCTAGTATGATTATTTAACTCCTGTACTTTGTGGTTATATGTAAATATAATTAACAACTTCAGACTACCCCCCTTTTATGTTTTATTTTTAGATGACCCCCCCACTCCCAAGCCTCATGCAGTCATGGATGCGGCTGAGCCTGGTGTTAGTGCTTGGTTCGTTGTCTGGCACTGGAATTGGTGGTGTGAGTGCTATACTCACCCCCGGGTTGAAGCCAGCACACAGTGTAAGGGTGGGTAAGAAGGTGCGTCTTTCCTCTTTTGCTCTGTTTGCTCTTGCTGTTTGTGGTAGCCATGAATGGCTGCCCTACCAGGCCACCTTGCTGCTTGGAGCCAGCTGAGTATGGACTGAGACCCCCAACTGCAAAAAATAAACCTTCCCTTACTTCACTTTGGGCATCAAGTATTTTGTCTTAACAATGAGAAAAAAGTAATTAAGACACCCTCAAAACCAGTCCAGTGACAAAATATTTCGCACTCATAGAAAAAAGGGGAAAATGATTTTTCCTCCTTTATATATGACAGAAAGGTATGATCTACTTCAGAAGAAAGCATGATGGCCATTAACTATGATCAAATAACTACAATGTTACCCACTGTCACGGTCAACTTGGGTTACCAAAAGTGGACTTTCTGGCTTAAGCAAGTGTTTGTCATAGTTCTGGAGGATAGTAGTCAGAGATCAGGGTCACAGCATGGTCGGGTTTTGGGGAAGACTTGCTTCCTGGATTGCTGGCTGTCTTCTCCCTGTGTCTTCATATGGAGACCAAGTGAGCTCTGTTCTCTTCCTCTAAAGAACACTAATCCCATCTTGGGGTCTCTCCCTCATATTTTCACCTAAAGCTAATAAACTCTCAAAAGTCCCACCACCACAACTATCATATTGAGTGTTAGGATGTAAATATATGAATTTTGAGAAGACCTATTTAGTCCTTAACACCGTATTTCTGCTGCTATGGCTTTCTGTATAAGTCAACTTTGGAGACTAATTCATATGTAATTATCATATTCTACCATAACTGCATATGAACTTAATAGTTTACTTCTTTTGGTCTTTAATTGGGGATATTATTAAAATTACTCAGTTCTAACATTTGATGACTCAATTAAAATTTGGAGTTGTAAAAAGAGGAAACCAATCTATTTTTTTAATGTGGTAAAGAATGCTAGACGAAACATTTTAGCTAGAGTGTTTTACCTCATGGTTAGTAAGAAATGTTACAAAATGAACATTACATTTTCCTCTGAGGATTCTCTGCTGACCATCACTGAAGGCAAAATGTGGTGTCAGAGGGACACATATGACTTCATACTTCCTCTGCTAATATGAACCACTGAGGAAGATGAAGAAGATTTTTCAAACAGTTAAGGGTTAAGAGTTTTGATACAGACAACATGCAATTACTATCTTGCCTCACATTCACACTCATGAACTTGTCTTTGAAACTGTGGATCATCTTTCTCTTAGCAAGTGGAAATGCTTTTAAAACAATACATTGGTTAGTGACTCAGAAAGAATTTTTGAAATACTGATGGCAATGTTGTCAATTACTTTGTGAAGACAACAAACTCTTCTGAGTTTCCCATGGAGAGGAGTCAGCTAAATCTTCAAACTTTTTTAAAAAGACCATGAGCTGGCATATGTTATTTTTTGTTGGGATTTTGTCTTGGAGGTGAAGTACTAATGGTCATGGTCAAGATACTTGGATCTCCAGATCTCACAGTGAATTGAGCCATTGACAAATTAAAGAAACTTCCAAGACCATGACTTGGTTAAGCCCATTAGCTTGTTTGACTCTGTGGGAAATAAGATGAAACAGGAACTTAAAATGAAACTTTCAATGTGAACTAATATGTTAACTGATTTGTTATTTAAACAAAAAGGAAACATGGAAGGAAAAGAGAGTTGTTCAACTCAGTCAAGCAAAACCCAAAACCCAAATCATAAATATCCTTACTTCAGTAAGAAAATGAAGTGTGAGATAATTTAATTGTTGTTTGGACTGATAAAATTTATTTTATCCAACTTCTTTTGTATTTGACAGATTACTTCAGGAAATATTTTCATAACTGATAAGTCATGGAGATTTTAAAATGAATGGAAGAATCTGTTGGAAGATGTTAATTATTTCTTATAAAAGTAAGTGATCTGTACATCACAAGAATAATTGATAAGCAGAAGACTTTAGTAATATGCATTATGCTTACCAAAATGACAGTCTACCTTTTAGACTTTCTGGACAACCTTTTAGAGCTTTCTGTGATACAAATAGCTCACTGATGCATGTGTGCCATAGGCTCACTGCCACTGGAATCTAGGCAAATACAGTACTCAGGAGCTCCTACTCAGAGTGATGCAGTGTTGTGGCAAGCCTGTATGTCAAGTTAATGTTTAAAGACCTAAGAAGTGAGGTTAATTTATCACTGAAAAAAATTTGTAAGTAGAAAGTCAATGGGAGGAATCAATGTCCAAAAAGCGATAGTAAGGAAGGGCTCCAAGTTTCAGAAGGGCTAGACTAGTCTGAAAATCATCAAAGCAAAAACTTAAACCAAGGGGTTAAACAGGAAATGAATTATGGGTAGTGACTGGTTTTCACCAAAAAGGTAGACTCTCCTTTGAATTAGTCAGTTTGCAAACATGTATTGACTATTGTGTAAGTCACTGATATACCAAGTTCTAGAGTACAAAGGAAAATAGGATTTTCTCACTATTCTTTAATTGCTCACAATTAGACCTGGGACATGAGTTTAAGAGTTAACTAGAAGGAAGTGTCAGGATGACAAATGCTAAAATAGAATTGGCATTACTTACACCTTTTCTATCATATGCCAATATTAGACATAAAGATGGCAAATCAGAGAATTTCCAGATGAGGATCAAGTATATGCGTCAGAAAAGGAAGGTTGTGGAGGTAAACAAGAGTCAGGGTTTGCTACTATTCAGACAGTGTTTACAAGAATATATGGGTGATTTTTCTCAGTCTTGGCTGATTAGTATATTTTCTTCCTCTAGATGCCATCATCTCTTGAATAACGAGATAAAGATCTTTAAAGTTGGAATTATTATTTATTCTCAGCAAATAATGGACTTTACATATTTAATCCATTTAACTTTCAAAGAGTATCATGGAGAAAATATGTCAAAAGTAAAACAATCCTGCTGAGGTTGAGGAGATGCTGTCCCAGAAAAAGGAGACATAGTAAACCATATTTGCTCTCTCTTTGTTTATCTCTCTCACAAAGCAAATCTTACTTTACTTAACTTCCAAGGGATAATTTAGTAATTAGTATTCATGTGTGACTTCTGTGTATATTTCTTTATGATACTTTGCTATTGTTTATATTAAAATTCAGAGGATACAACCAAAACAAGCATGCTATTTCACGTGCTATGGAATAGGATAACAAAACAACGTAATAGATACAAGCATATTTATATTTATTTTTTGTAGTCTGACAAGTATTAAGCCTAGTCCATTAGTAAGGAATCTCTCAGGAAGCATGCAATTGTAGCAAATTGTTATTGTTTGGTATTAGAATGTTCCCTAAAAGCTCATGTGTTTAGAAGTGGGGCTTTGAGAAAGTTACTGGCTCATGGAGAGTGCATTTTTTCAGCAGATTAATCCATTAATGAGTTCATAGCTAAACGTGCTACTAGGCTCCGGGAAAGTTTTGGAGGAGTGGGTCACTGGGGTGTGACCTGAAAGTGTGTTCCCTATCACTTTTGCTGTTTCCTGCTGCCATGAACTTAGCAGCTTTCCTCTGCCCTTGGATTTGGCCATGATGTTTCTGCCCTGAAACATACATGAACTGAAACCTCTGAAACCTTGATCCCGAATAAGTATTTTCTCTTTAAATTAGTTATGTGAAGTATTTGGTTCCTGTGACAAAAAGCTAATATAATCTGAGTCTAGGAATCAAGAAACTAGGTTTCAAACCCCACCTCCTCTTTCTTGTGATGCAATCTTAGCTGAATCTTTCAATGGTTATCTACTTATTTCCTTAACTCTACTGTACCAAGTTCATACATATGTAATAAGTTTAACTTGAAATGATGGCATACGTACAATTGTTTTTCCAAATATTATTTCACTCCCTCATTCTCACATGTCCCTCATCTATCCTCATTGTCAACAACAAGAAATAGTACTAGATGTGGGGCCTCTCATTCAGAAAGTTTTTCTTCTATTTTCATTCAGAAATACTTTTGTTACCTTCTACTATCTAGGAAATGGTGACCCTATATAAGCTCTTCTTGTTTCTTTGATGGTCCATGGTGAGGAGTTGTCTGCCATTTTCCTGAAGATTATGGCTTTGATTTTAGGTAACATTCAACAGTATGTAAGTTTTGCTCTCTATTGTCTTATAATTTGATTTGGTCAGAGAAAGTGTTTTTTATGTAGAATATCTTAATTTAGAGTCACCAAGTTACTAGCAGACTTTTATGCTGAAATGATTACTCCTGTCAGAAACATAGAAACTAAAATGTGGGAGTGTAGAATGATTTAAGTTTAGTAACTGAGGAACTAATAATCTATTTTCCATCAAAATTTCTCAAGGGCATACTGCTCTGATTATGTGTTTATTATTCTATTTTTCATGTATACATTTAAAGTAGATAGTACCTCTATTATTACATTAAATATATGTTATGAACAAAGACCAATAGTATTTATTGAAAACCATAATTATGTATCACAGATTTTAAATATTATCAATAGTTCTAGTTTCATTGTAGATAAGTAATCAAAGTTCAGAAAGGTTAAGTAAATTCACCAGGTAAAACCATTAGCATTTTTTCTCATCAGGATTCAAGTCTTGTCTGCCTTATTTTAACAAATGCAAATTTAACCATGTCTTGAGGCTAGTTATATTTTCAAAATACTGCTTGCCAGAGGAGGGTCAAATTTGCTTGCCTTAAATGTATATATTTTAAATGAGGAGAGATACTTTTGTCTCTTGTCTTGGCATATACTTAGATCTCAATAAATACTGAAATGAGGAAATGCATCCTAGTTTCCCTGGGACAGACCTTTGTGTGTATTTGAGAAGACTGGGAGCTTTATGGAAGTGTATACAGTTGTGGTCACTTCTGAATTGACAATGATTGTTCCCAAGTCCTCTGTGGGAGGAGGTGGTTTCCTACAGGAGAAGTGTTGGGTAGTAAAGCCACAGAGATTTGTCAATATATTTGCTAGACATGACTTTTGGTCATGTAGGAAGTTATTTTGTGGTTCCATCAATAAGGTATCTGCCAGCTGCATCACCACTTCCCATTGCCACCTATTCCACTGCAGTGAAGACTTCCTGTTCTGTGGCAAGTGCAATTTTGCCTTCACCACTGACCAGTAATCCTGGGGTCCAGATCACTAGACTAAAGTAATGAGCAGAAGAGATAAACAGTATCTGGGAGTCAGTTTTTGAAAGACATAGGCTATAAATAATTCTTTGATTCTGAAATGTTGCTGTGTAAGATTATCTGAGCAGGGTAAGGAATAAAATCTTTACTGTTTGCTGAATTAACAGATGTAAACTAAAGTACTCTCTTTGCATGACAGTCATGTATTTTCTTTTATTAACAGTTTACTGGCTTTTTAAAGTTTTCTGATTGTAAAATAATATGTGAATATTACAGAATTCTATAACAGAAAGAAATTGAAAAAAATTCAATAGTAACAAATAAACAATTATTGTTAATGTGTTATAGATTTTCTACTAATCTTGAACTTTTTTTGCAGTTGAGATACAGCACATATTTGTACACATTTTTCTATATATTTAATGTTTTGGGAAACTTTTCTAACTTATTTAAAGTGAAAAAATCTAAAAGATTTTATATTGATGTTATAATTATATCTTTTTTTGTTTTTTAAAAATTTTTTAAAAATTTTATTTAAAAACAAAACAAACAAAATAGAATAAGGGTTGCAACAATGCAACATTACAAGGGAAAAAAAAAGAAAAGAACAAAAAATACTGAGAAGTCATTACTTGATAACTTACATACTGTCATCTTGGAAATAGTTGTTCAAGTTACAAAGTTAAAACATACAAAGTACACATTCAAGCAATGAGACTGTCAACAGTTCTGTTAATTATGTCTTATATTATAAATTCTCATAACTATAAGTGCATAATGTTTGCATAATATTCTTTCTTATAGACTAGCCCTATTTGTCCAACATCACATACCTGATTACTCATAGAATTAGGACCAGAGATAATTTTCTTTTACTTTGTTAGGTTATAAACTAAGTAAATTTTGATTTTTTTTTTTTTTTGTATCGGGCATTGAACTTGTGACTTTGCACTTGCCAGGCAGAAGTTTATGCTGCTGAGCTAAATCTCCTGCCCATAAATTTTGATTTTTATTCTTGGAGGACAGTAGTAAATGTAGAATTGAAATTTTGATTAAAACTAAAATTATTCACTCTTAAAGAAGAAACTCACATTCCATATATAATCAGCTTTTTAACTTTTTTTTGTCATGCTTTCTACAAACTCGTTCTTGGAGTTGAATGCAAGGAATAAAAAGCATCAATAGTGCACTCTAAAAGGGTATTTATTTTGTCTGTTAAAGAATACATCACGTCTGTGTCTACACTAGATGACAAATGTCATCTATTTCAGGTTTGAAGGACTGGCTTATGTTGTGGTTGTAATTTTAACAATCTGATCTATAGTTTGAATAAGACCCCCCACCCCAAACTTTCCTTGTCATTTCTTATAGATGAAGAAGTAGGAGTGTGGAAGACTAATCACTTGTTTGAGGTCACAGAAGGAGATGAATGCGCAGATGGAATGCAAGTGTCAGTACTTCACTGAATCCTTGGCTTTGTCCACAGGCCCAGCTTAAGGGATAAAGTTTTCTCTTCCCTAGCAGTGACTTCTGAGTAGCAGCTTTCAGAGATTTATTTGACATTGAATCTAAGCTTTGTGACCAGTACTTAGCAAGGGAAAAAAGCGGGGAATTAACTTATCATTTGGCATGCATTAGCATGCAAATAAATTCTTTCAGCATATTGTAGACTGATCTGAAATGATCACATTTACAGCATATTTTTTATCAATGACCCTGGATATCAATATTACTTTGAAGAATTAACATTTAAAAGCTTTCTTCACATATTTACAAACATTTTTCTTTGGATTAAAACTTCTGTTTACAGTCATTTAAAAAAAAAGAGAATTATGAATTAATTCAGTCTGGGTATTTTCCAGGCTCAGTAAAATCAGGATGGGATCTCATTTAATTAATAGAGACTTGAATCTCATTTGACTAAGGGAAACAGGATCATTTCAAGTGTAACACACTTTTTCTGTACTACTGTTTAAAATGAATTTATTCCAAGTGTCTACTTCTTAAAGGGACATAACCATTCTTTAAAGACAGTGGTTGTTATTTGCTGCTAGGGATTCACCTCAGGGTCTGGAAAATGGTAGGCAAGTACTCTATCACTGTACTGCATCCCTAGCTTTAGACAATAATTGTTTGAGGCTAAGAAAAGATTCAATGCTACCATATATTTATTGGCTGGAAAGATACCAGCTGACACTAATGGCTGATGTGATTTTAGGCAATAAAATTTGATTTCATTTTTCCCACACACTAAGTAGTGAAGAAGATCAACCTTGGAATATGTCTGAATTTCAAAACTGTTTACCAGTGGTAAACTATATTTGAATTTTCAAAATTAATATTGGTTATGTTTCTCTTTCTAGCTGTATATTTTTACTGTTTTTCAAAAGCTCAATTTACTATATATTTGTACCGTTAATCTTTCTTATATTAAGCAAACATTTCATTTACATTTTTTGTTGGGTATGTATAATTTCTAAAGTTGTATCAAACACGACAGTGAATCTTCAAGGGTTCTCAATTGGGGTGATTTTGTATTTCAAGAAACATTTAAAAATGGCTAGAGATACTTTTGGTTGGAGGAGTATGCTGGGGGCATTTAGTGGTTGGGGCACAGTGGTCAAAGTTCTAAGCATCCTATGATATACAGGTTGCTCCCTACAACAGCTGTCTAGCTCCAAATGCCAATACTGTTGAAGTTGGAAACGCCTTGTTTAGGCAAGCACAGTCACAGTGCATTTTGTTTTTCTAGTAGCTCCTTTATTATAAAAGAGAATGTGAAGATTTTTGCAGAATTTTCCAAGTAGTTGTTTATTTTTTAATATTTCCTAAGTACACATAAACTGATTGGGGATAGCTACATAATTCATTATTTTTCTCTGATGAATCAAGGTTACCATTATATTTTTAAGATGTCTTATAGATAAAAAAAAAACTTGTCAATATTTAAGATTAGCCTGTACATTAAATTCCCCAAACTAATAATACTCCCCCAGAAAACTTTCTTACTGGAATATCTTGACCTTCACATAATTCCCAGGCAACCTCCTTTGAGTTCCCTTTAATTAGAAAGACAATCATTTGGAAGATGCATCTGTTTTTTCAGTTGCAGTCATTAGTGTCAAAGGTTATAAGTCCTTGTTCCTATATGCCCTACCTCTGCAATCTAGGATGGATTATAGCAGTTTTTCTCCTCTATGCCTAATTTTATTAAAACATTTACTCTTAATCTGATGTAACTGGCACACAATAAACCGTACACACAAAGTGTACAATTTTGTAAGTTTCAATATATGTATACATTTGCAAAACTTTTAACACCATGAAGGTAATGCATTTATAATCTGCGAAAGTTTCTTTTGCCCATGCTTTACCCTTCCCACCTGTCTCTCATTGCCCTTACCTTCAGTTCCAGGCAATCACTGATCCACTGCCTGTTAGTATAAATGCATTTGTATGATCTAAGAATTATCCATACATGCTTGAAAATGATTTTAAGATACATAAATTAAAAGGGTTATTTGGACTTTGCTGATGAATTCCAGTGACTATTTTTCCTATTATATTGAGAGATAACCTTTAAGAAAATTCTTTAATTGCATGTATATTTGAGAGGGTAAGATGAATGACCATATTGCTGTTTTTGTCAGATCTTGGAGCAGAACTGTTAACAGTCTCACCGTTTGAATGTCTACTTTACATGTTTTAACTTTGTAATTCGAACAACTATTTCCAAGAAATCAGTATGTAATTTACAAGTAATAATTTCTTAGGTTTTTTTGTTGTTCTTTTCCTTTTTTCCTTGGAATACTGTATTGTTGTTACCCTTTATTCTGTTTTGTTTTTTTTCTCTTTAAATAAAATTATTTAAAAAAAAGAAAATTCTTTAATTACCTGATCTCTACTTACAAAAAATATTGCTGAAATGTAAGTTTTTTTTCCTTAAAATCTGACATCTCACTTTGAACTTTTTTTTAATCAAACAGAAATATATTGAACACACAGGAAGATGACCATGACTAGTACTACAGAAACAATTAAAATAGAGGAACTAATTATATCAACTGCCTAAATCATCAGCCATTTTTCTCACATCTTTCAAAGTAATTGGTCTCAGATTCTCAGTGTCAGGGAACAAGATCCTTTTCCACTTGGAGAGTAAGAAATCAGCAGAAAAGATAAAAAATTACTCAGGAAACATAAAAGACTTGGCTTTTTAAGTTTGGTAACTACCCCGCTCAAAATTAGAATAGTGAACTGACTTTCTTGTCTGGATGAAATATTTCTCACATTTCAGATTTCAGCATTATAGCACCTTTTTGGAAACCTTCCATGTCTGCAATTAGTTGCTAGTAAAATGCACACACACAAAAATCTGCTTCCCATAGGCTGATTTGAAAAATATTGATTAACAATTACCAGCCAGGAGATGGGAACAATCTTTTCTGATTTTTACTAGTCGCCTTTCCTAAACTGACATTAAGTGCTTCTAGTCATGGCGCCATGAGTGTTACATCAAAAGATACTTGTCAAAGCTCTAAAATATTAAGCAATTTCTGATTTCTACAGAGTTTTTAAACAGAAGGATATCTGAAATACTGAAAGCTTTTTAGTTTGTGTGAGATTCAGTAACAGCAAGACACAGAAAGAACACTGAACAGGCAACTTTTCCCTTGAGATTCCCTGCATTCCGAGATGTGCCTGAACATCTAACCTTGGCCTTTCTGTGGAAGCTTTACTATCATTATAGCAGTAACAAATTTAGCTGAAGAGCATTTTTTTTTTAAACTAGGCAATTAATCTAGTCTCTGGTAGACCTGATTTGATTAGGTCTAAAATATTCTCAGGGGAAACTGGTTACAGTAAAATTAGAAGTTCTTGCATCTCTTTGTAGGAAATGAGCAAAATATATTTTTTTCTAAAAGACATATTTCTTTTTTTTTTCTTTTTTTTTTTTTGGTATCAGATAGTGAACTTGTGACCTCACATTTGCCAAGCAGGCGTTTACGCCGCTGAGCTAAACCCCAGGCCAAGACTCATTTCTTATCTTTTATTATTTGAAAATGAAAAACATATTTTTCTGGTATCATTGAGAAATGCCAAAGGACCCTCCCAAACCCCAGGCTACTTACTGTTCTTTCCCTTAACTGCTTTTACATCATGTTCAAGTCTAAGCATTTGCCCTTAACACTTGCTGATAAACTATGCCAGGTTGAAGGATGTATGTCTGTTTTACATTTCTCAGCTTGTGAAGTTTTGTTTTTTTGCTTCACATGCCTTAAAGGGCAAAGGTCAAATCTCCTCAGCTGCAGATGAGGTCATCTTGGCTGATCTTCTGCAGCTGATCACAATAAAAACATGGTCTCCCATGTGACCAGTCCTTCCTAGTTAGGAGCAGTGATGTCATCTCTACTGAGATAGGATGAGACATGCAACTGGTTTTAAATTGAACTACATAAATTTGCCTTCTGACTTAACTTTAGCTTTTTATATATTTTTACAGAAAAATTAGTCTAGTCACCATTTCAAACTGAAAAAACAAGGCAAATGGAATACAGGGCACTTACATTTTACAATAGTCATTCAGAGCTACTATAAGTAGTTATTTGAGCCCTATGAATGTTTCTCAGTCAAAATGATTGAATATGGAAATCTTATACTATTCATCCTAAAAAATTCAAAGCATCTTACCTCAAATGTTCTTTCATGAGTCCTAGAGTCATCAGATCTTAAAGTCCAACTTTGCTATTTTTTTTTCTGGGTGATCTTAAAATTTAAGATAACTTATTGAATCTCACTTTATTCAATTTTTTAAAAATTAAGAATGTATTATGTGCAGCATTAGAAGATCACATGCCTATGGGAAGCATTCAATACATGGTGTTAGTAACACAGGTCTCTTCACCAAAGCTCTTAGGGTCAGATATGTTTCAAAACTTAGCATGTACCTGATTTTAAAAAGGTATTATCATGCTTATACTTGGGACTAGCTACATAGCATACAGGGAATTGTTCAAAATGAAAAATATAAATCCTCATGAACAAAAACATCTAAGGATTTGAAGACAGCAAGGGTAAAGCCTTAAGTACAGAGCCTTTCTAAGTGTGAGACTCTGTGTTATGCCCTGGCTTACACATGATCTCAATACATATCCACTGTAAGGCTGAGACAGAATTCAAGCACATTAACATTTCTCTAGTGAAATATGTGAATATGAACATCAAGAGGAATATGTAAAGATCATAAATATCCTTCTGTCACTTCCAGTCAAGTCTACTACCAAGTGAGTTGACCATAAACTTACAATGAAAAACTTACAGATTTTAAAGCTTTTTGGATTTTAGAACTAAAAAATAGGTAAGAGCTTTGGGATATAGTTTTTCCAGTGGGATATATATTGTCTTTTCCAGATTATTTACTGGATACTTTGGTGATATACTTAAAGGTTATTCAGATAATACTGAAGTCAAAGGGAATGAATTCCAATCCAGTTTTGACACATAGAACTTTTGAGACTTTAGGGAAGAAAGATTGGAGGGAGAAGTGTAGAATAGTTTTCTAGGAGCTAAGGCTGAGAGGATGGATGAGAGGAAATTAAAGCCTTGAGTTATTGGTAGAGGGATGTACAGGAAGCTTCAAAAGCAACAATAAAACCCATTCTACAGTTTGATTTCCCTTATTTGGAATCCTCCTTTTATGTACATTCTACTATGTCTTTTCTTTATGGTGTTCCCAATTCTCATATTAATGTACTTTCTTTATAAATATGCTCAAAATGAGGAAGTGCTTAGAAAGTTTAATTCTGCCTTCTAAGTGCTGGTCCTAAACTCTATTTTGGATAAAATTTGAGCCTGAACAACAATAATAGTACTATTTTTTTTTTTTTGGAGTTGATCACTTTGGTAAACAAAGGAAATTGCATTCATGAATATAACAGGTTTGAATTTGGACTCTTTGTTAGCATTTGTAATGTATTTATCAGGGCATCTCTAGGCCCATTTTATCTATTTATGATCCAATAGAATGTTTTCTGGTGTAAGAAGTCTTAAAAATACCAACTTGATTTTCTTTATAGTGTATAGAGATCAAAATAATTTAAATCTATTAATAGAATTTAATAATTCTATTAAAATATAAAATAAGTGGGCAGAAATTTTTAAAGTTTAAGAGGGTAGAATTCAATGGAAGATTGAAAAACAGAAGTGAACCAAAATAGATGCATAGGCATGCGCCAGGAAAAAAAATACTGTCTCTAAATAGATAATAAACTAAGATAGTTGATGGAATTGTTCTAGTGGAGCATGAGAGTATGCAATCATTTCAAGCATGTTGAATTGAGGAAATTAGGGGCAGAACCTATATTCCACTTATTTTGCATCCCAGCAAATGAGGCTGCCTATGAAAGAAAGCATGATCAACTCCAATTATTTTTTCCAAGCAGCATGTGAAATTGTATTATCATTCAATAGAAGTTCAGAGTAGAATAGTATCTTATTATGTCTGGGGACAAACCAAGATTTCCAGTTGAAACAACTGTATTATTAAGAGTGAATTGAAATATTCAGAGATGAGTGTGTTTACCTTAATATATCTGAATTATAGATGCAAAGTCTTTGAATGTAAACAATTCATTTAATAAGCAGAAACAAACATAAGCAATGTAATCACTGAGACTGAGAAAGGGGTGGGTTTACTTGACAATAATTACACATGACTACTTTTCCTTTTGACCCTCCTTCCAGTTTCTCTTATATTATAATTAACATCTTGCATTAGTGTTAGTAATAATTAGCAATGATAAGCTAAAATTGATAGATTATCATTAAAATGTGTAGTTCATATTTGATTTTACTCTCTGAGTTGTATATCCTATGGGTTTTGACAAATGTAAAATGACATGTATCCATCATTAAGTAAAAATTTTTTTTGCTCCATTTAGTCATGCTTCCTCTAATCTCCCAAAGCCTTGAAAATTGCTAGTGTTTATATATTTTCCTAGTTTTGCTTTGTATAGGATGTCATGTAGTTGAATTGATAAAAAAAATTAGCATCTCTACTTAGCATTGTACATGTAAGTTTCTTCTATGAAATTTTGTGTCTTCATGACAGCTTTTCATCACTGACTACTCTATCAATGTTTGAATGTACCAGTTTCTTTGTCCACTCACTTATTGAAGCATATTTTGGTTGCAGCCAAATTTTGTCACTTGTGAATAAGGCTGCTGCCAACAACAGAATTTAAAGTGTCTTTCGAAATGACTGTATCCTTTTAACCCTCCCTCTTTTCTCCTCCCCTCCCTTTCCCCTCTCCTCTCCTCTCTCCTCCTCTGCCCTCTTCTCCTCCTTATTCCAGCTCTCTGCCTCTGCTTCTGTCTCTCTCTCTGCCTCTGTCTCTGTCTCTCTCTTTTTCTTTCTCCTTCCTCTTTTTTCTTCCTCTCTACCTCCCTTCTGTTAGCTCTGAAGATGGCAATATAATGTTGCATTTCAGTATCTCTCTTTAACACAAGGACGCTGTCCTAATATTCTGCTTCACTTTTTTTTTTCCCTGTGATAAAGTGGGTTCTGCTTGCTCTTATAATAGGAGAGGCTGTTCATTTGGCAAGGAACTTCTTCAGGCCTGTTTCTCAAAAGCAAATGGGTGCTTTCATTTATTCAGTACCATGGCACCTACTGTGTAATTCTAGTGCAGGCTTCAGTTTCCCTCTGTGAAATTAGTTTCTTTGGCAATATTGAACATACTGGGAAAGAAAGCCACAATGTATGGTAATAAGTAGTAGGAACCAGCTAAACACTTCAAAATTCACAGTTCTTGAGGATGAATTATGAATGTCTATATGTTAGATGCTTCTACTGAACAAAAGTGGCTAATAGTTTTGCATAGGGAGGAGCCAATGAGTGAACAACTACTAAGGTTCCAGAATAAAGTTTGCATTTGGGAATCTGAGAAAGGAGTGAGTCATGACTATGTAAGCAAAACTCTTATTTCCTTTGCACATGGATCTGCTCTATAATTCAGGCTTCTGTGTCTCCTAAAGCCTGACGGCTTTTAGTTGACTCTAATTGATCTCATAGGTTCCCACAGTGACTTTTCTGCTCTCTCAGAGCAATTGTGCTTTAGGAATAGAAGAGCGAATTCCCTGCTGTTGAGCATGCTATCAGTGAGGAAAGCAAGAATAAACATTTGTCTCTAGCTTTCACATAAGAGTTATGATGAAAATCCTGGTATGAGGTTTCATGTTTTTTCCTGGGAGAGTATTTCCCCCTGCTGGTGAAAGCCTGTAACTTTCCCTCACTTAATACAGCATTAAAAAATAATCAACCAGTTTTTTTTTTTTTTTCCTCTGTAACCTAGGGAAACATCTGGCATTTTCTTGCACATAATGTGTTTCTTTTAGAACCTGAAAAAACTTCCATGGAAATCATGTGCTACCTCTTTTTAAAATTTCTCATATATTCTAAAATTTCCACCCCTGAACACTGCTCTAATATCTGGAAAGAGACTGCATTCATTTTACCAAACGAGCATAGTTCTCTTAGCTTGTGAATTTTTCCCTCCAAAGAGCCTAATTATTGTTTAGAAGGAAGTTCCTTTAATGTTTATCCCTGAAGCCTCTGTCTTCCCAGCGATTTAATGTTACCATTGTTTCAATAGAGTCTGAAACTGATAGGTGTTTTACACCTTCAAATTCATTTGATATAATAAGATTTGTGACCTAAAGATGAGACCATCCCACAGAAAGGTTAAAAATTCTGGAGAAAGTGTGTTGTTACAGTGCTTCACTTAGCAGCACCCAAAGAAAGATGTCTTACTAGACTCAAGAGGATATCTATACCAAATAACATGGATTCATCCTCATGTTCATGTTAATATGATTTTTGCATTGATACTTCACAAACTGATAAAGAAGAAAATAAATGTAAATAATAGAAAAAAGAATTGATTTTTGGTTGTACTCATATCTATGTTTTGATGAAAGCCATTGAATAAAAAAAATCACCACACTGCACTAACAGGTAGTTTTTTGACTATTACCTGAGTACTATTGCTACATTAAAAAGCTTGTGCTATGTATTATGAAAATAATCTGGAGAACCAGGAAGGAAGCTAAGCCCTTGTCTATGAGCCAGCCGGTGCGTGGGCTGAAGAGGAAAGAAGAGTTGCATCCTGCACGGTGAGCAACTGATTTGGAGGAACTATATGGTTTGATTAACTTTGCAAGCCTAAAGCCGAGCAATTATTTAGAGGGCAACAATATGCAGTACAGTAACTATTGTAAATTTTCTACTTATCACTGTTTTGATTCATCTTATTGTTCTGTTTTATTCTCTTTAAAAGTAAAAAAAATGCAGGACCTCATTAGCTGGGAAAAAAAAGAGAAAATAATCTATGCTTTGTGTACACTAATACTTATGGCAAACTCAATTTACTTTGACTGCTTGGGTTTCTTCTTTTCATTATATATGTGTTTCTGTTTTAGATATTCATTTTCTCCTAAATACTACTTTAAGAAGCATTAAAAGATACTTTTCCAAAAAAAGTTAAAATCATGACTTTCATGCAGATACAAATGAACAGGTGCTAAAGACTTTATTCTACTCATTTACCAATGAGAGAACCAGGCATATGTTGTAAAACCAGTTTAAAAGAGAATTTGAAGAACAGATACATTTATAAATATTGAAATGAATATACAAATGGAGGTGAATTTGGTTTTCTGCAAAAGAAGAGGAGAAATCAACTAAACCTCTAGGCAGGACAGACTTTTCATGTCAATAGACCAGAATTATTTTGAATTCTTACCACTTACCTTAACTTCAAGAGTAGCAAAAAGTAGCAAATACCTCAAAAACATTAGAAGAGTAAATTCATAATCCTGGCTATGTTCACTGGGCCTAGTTTTCCAGTGAAAGCACAAATATTTTTCCAAAACAGAAAGTAATTTTTTTTCTTGAGATCCTCTCCTTTATCTATTTTTTTAAAAAGAAAACTGGCAGATCCAAGGGTCACTCTGCAATTCCTGGTTTCCCAGATGAGACTGTTTTTTTTTAACAGCACATCTGAGGCAGTCTATAGTTAGAGGTTATTTTCCCCAATGAAGTTTTAATTACCTATTTAAAATAATTTTCTGTTTTTGTTTAGTTAATATTTATTCTGCTCATTGATACTTATTCTATTCATTTAGCAAATATTTTTCATTCACATATCTATCCAGTGTCTGTCAAATCTAAGAAACAAGAGTAGATTAGAGAAAGTCTGTCTTCAGACTTTGAATGTAACATATATGAAGTATATTTCATAAACTCAAAGGGACAAGAATTATCACTGTCTTTCTGAAGAGATATTCTGAATCTGGAATCCAACCATCTGCACGACAGAACATTTGACTTAATTGTTAATTGGCTTTCTTTAGGTCATGTAAAGTCCCAAGGACTTGTAGGGGAAAACTGCAAGACTTTGGCAGCTTAGGTATTCTGGTTAGCTTGTATATGAAGATCATCTCTGTTTTTAGTTGTTTTCAGCCTATCTTACAACTCTGCAGAGATAAAAGTTAATTTACAGACCATCTCTCTTTTGTCTCATAAGTAAATGATTATTGATCATGGCAGTGCCAATGAATTTGATCAGATTGACAAAGAATCTCTTTGACCATCTCTAATTAGAATCTTCTGCTCTCTCTAGATCTTAATCTTCATTGTCTTTGCATTGCTCGGTTGTAGCATAAATTCTGTTAAGTCAGAAATCTTACCTTCAATATCTGATCACCTTTAATAGCTAATAAAATTTCTCATCCCTAAAGGCCTCACCAGCGATTGCTACCTAGCTGTGCAGCCACAGGACTTTGCTCAGAACCTGGTAGGGTCCTATCCAGCATCCCCCAAATGTTCAGACCTTTGAATCATCATAGGGTTCCTTGTTGGGCCCCACTCAGTGACCCTCAGGCAGCTGGGAGCCACTGTATGTTGAGTGGTGTGACTTGAAGGCCTCCAAAGTGACCTCTACCTAGCTATGCAGCTGCGGGACTTTGCTCAGAACCCGGTAGGGCCTTGCCCAGTGATCCTAAGTAGCTGGGGAGATTTAGTGTGCCACATGGCATGAGTGGAAGGTCTGCCCAGTGTACTCCACATATCATTCAGCCTTAGTATGCCACTTAGAATCTGGTAGGGCCCAGCCTAGTGATTGCCCACTGTACCTGCCCCCATTTGGAGAGCCTTTGACTGACACTAGTGACCCAGTAAGGACTCCCTAACATCCCTCACTCAACTGGAGAAACTCCCTGCAGTACAGACAGCCATCTTCAATCCAAGAAACAACTGAGACTTAGCACTGAAGTACCTCAGGAGAATATGGAAAAATGAAAAAATGGAAGAGCAAAATGCAATCACAAACCTCTAGCCCATCCCAACCAAGCCTAGGAGACATGGACATATAAGAAAATGTAAGCCACACACCTGAAACTTCTGAAATAATAGCAACTGAAGTAAAGAAACAACTCCATGAAGCTACAAAGGAACTCAGATCAGCAATAATCTCCCAGGTAAAAGAAGATATCATAAACATAATGAAAGAAATGCTGAACACATCTAAAGAAGACATAGTTAAAAATATAGAGGAACATAACAAAATGACTGAAACCTTGAATGAACAATATAAGAAAGAACTAGAATGCATGAAACAGATTCAGAGAGATATCCAGGAAATAAAAAATTCCATTGAAAGCTGGCAAAACCACCTCAATGATTGAGAAGATACACTTTCAAACCTCAAAGATAAAGTTACAGCTAGTGAACAGGAAAGGAAAGATCTCTTAAAAATAATCAAGAAATAACAATTCAACTGCTGCAAGATGATGCAGAGAAAAAAATAAGATTAGTAGGTGTAAATGAAAAAGGTGACAACACAAATGATATCAAAATATTATTTACAGAGGTAATAGTTGAAAAATTTCCAAACATAGGAAAGGAAACTGACACACAGATAAGTGAAGTGTATCAAACTACAATTAGCGATAACCAAAATAAATCTATACCCAAACATATAATAATCAACATCGGGCAACCTGCTCAGGACCCCTTCTCTCTCTCTTCAGACAGAAGCTTTCTTCCTCTAAATAAATACATTCTACTCTTCAAAAAAAGAATCAATATCTCAGAAATTCTACAGAAGAACAAAATATTAAAAGCTGTTAGACAAAACAAAAAAATCACCTATCAAGGAAAGACCATCAGAATAACAGCAGACTTCTCAACACAAAGAATGAAATCAAGAAGAGCATGGAAATAAGTATTTCAAATCCTACAGGAAAATGACTTGCAACCCAGATTGATGTACCCTACAAAACTATTCTTCACAATTGATGGAGAAATAAGATACTTCTGCAATAAAGAACAGCTGAATAACTTCATGATCACTAAACAAACCATGCAAAGAATACTAAAAGATACTATAGACAGACATAAAAATAACTACAAGTTCAAGAACACCAACAGAATGAAATCACCAAGCAGCACAAACAATTAAACA
>PVJX010033880.1:0-19340 GCA_004027295.1 Dolichotis patagonum
CTCGTTCACTGAGGCCTCTCTGCCACTGTTCCTGAAATGCTTGTATTCTTGTTCTCTCTCCCTAGAATGTCCTTCAGTATTTTTTGTAGGGTTGGACTGGTGGTCACAAATTCTCCTAGTTCCTCTTTGTCATGGAAGCATCTTTTTTCTCCATTAATTTCTAGAGAGAGTTTTGCAGGATACATCAATCTGGGCTGGAAGTTGTTCTCCTTCAGGGCTTGAATTACTTCACTCCAAGCTCTTCTTGACCTGATGGTCTGTGTTGAGAAGTCTGCTGTGATTTGGATGGGTTTTCCTTTATAGGTGATCTGTTTCTTTTCTACGATGGCTTTTAATATTCTGTTCTTATATTGAATTTCTGGGATCTTGATTATTATGTGTCTGGATGTAGCTCTGTTTTGGTTGTAGGTGACTAGAGTTCTGTATGCTTCATACCTCTGCATATCATTTCTTTTTTTTATGCTTGAGAAATTTTCCTTAATGATTGCTGTGAATAGCCTTTGTAATTCCTCTGGTTTGATTCCTGCTTCTTCATTCACATGCTTTATTCTTAAGTTATAGATCCTCTTGTCACCTTCCAGTCTTTGTATCTTTACTGCCTTCTCCCTAGTTATTTTTAAGAGATCTTCCTTTTCATGATCACACATTGCAAGCCTGTGTTCAATTTTTGATAGTACATCTTTGGTTTCTTTCAAGTAGTTTTGCCAGCTTTCTATGCAGTCTTTAGTTTCCTGATAATCTCTTTGAATCTGCTTCATGAATTCTAGGTTTTTTCTGAATTCTTCATTAAATTTTTCTCTCCATTTGTGTTCCTCCATTCTTCTGTCTGTATCTTCTTGAGAGGTGCACAGCCCTTCTTTTATTAATCTACTTATTCCTTGTTTAATTTGAATTAATATTTCAGTTTTCGTCCCACTCATGAGGTCTTGCACATATCACTTTATGTTTGATAACACTGTGTTTGATGTTGCATTTTTACTGCCCTCAATCTCTTTTGTATTTACCACTCCTGGGTCAGTGTTCTCAGGGTTGGTGGCTGGGAGTTGTTTCTTATTTCTCCCTTTCATCGTGTTTTTGGTTCCTTCCATACAAGTGTACAGTGTAATTCACAGAACCTTTTCTTGTTGGTTAAGGCTCCTTTAGAGGGTGCAGGCTAGGAGCTTTAGCCCCCTTCAATAGGTTATCAGAGATTAGAATTCACCCAGGGGTAGTGTGCGCTAGCTCCTCCCTTCCAGGCCAGTCAACCTTTGCAGGCCTTCACTGCATCAGTTTGCACTGATCTCAGGGAAGTAATATTGTAGTGATTCTCTGGGTCTCCACCAGGGCCACAGCTTAGTCCTAGCAGATTCCACCAATCCGCTCAGCGAGGGGAGCAACCAGCTGAAGCCACTTCCTTATGGAGTTAGGGCTGTCTTGCCCAATCCAACATGTCATCCAGTCGGTTTCCCCTTTCCCATGGGAGGGTCTTATTTCCATCACTCACCGTGTGTTGATGCCATCCCCGAGAACTTCTGGGCTCCCCAACCTCCAACTTCAGTGCAGCTGTGGTGGGAATTCACAGTGCCTCTGGGTGGGTCGCATGCAGGGCTTGTCCGGGCGAGCTGTATGCAGGGCTGTTCAGCTGTGTGCTCGCGCAGCTCAAGCCAGTTGCTTCGGTGTGGATCGCTTGTTCAGGTTGGGCAGGAATTCAGACAGCTGGAGGAGGTTGCCATGCTTGCTGATCTTATCTTCACTAATGGTAGCCCCAGGACCTCATATTCAAGCAGGTTTTTTTTCACTTTAGTTTCTTCATGGGTTGTGAGAGTCCATCTCTCTCTGTTTGGTTCTCTCCAGGGTGTTTTATTCTGGCATTTGAGCTGTCTCTCTCAGAGAGAGTCTCTCTCCTGCTACCTACCAGTCCGCCATCTTGTCTTCAATCCCCAATAGTTTATTTTTCCAGTCTGACTAGAATTTGTATGGATAGCATGTTTCTTGCTCTTCCTCTGTTCTGCAATTTCTCCTTGACATATGGATTACTTTTATAATTATTAAGATGATTTATTGAATTCCTCCAATGTACCAGGCGACATGCCTGTAGCTCCTGTCCTGTAATAATCTCCAGTGAGTAAATTACCTGATGTTCACTGATGAGGAGACAGACATTCTGAAATCCAATTTGCCTAAGGGTATGCAGCTAATTACAAGTGAAAGTGAGCTTGAACCCAGTCCTGTCGAGTTGTGAGTATTCCTTGTATATACTATCATATGTTCCTCTTCTACTAAGCCACACTGCCATGTGAATACCAGGGTCATCTGAGTTTTCTTCTATTACCAACCAGGCCAAGCCTCTATTTCATCTTGAGCCTTTCCTTTACTGATATCTTCCCTTTAATACTGCCAATTATCCCAATAGGAACTGTATTCTTATGTCCTCCTTGTTCTCTCTTTTACTTATTTTCTCATTTACTGTCTTTCCTCTTTGAAAAAGAAGGAAAGAAAAGAGAGGTGTGGATGGAGGGTGGGAACAGGAAATAATCAGTTCTTACAAAAGAGAGTGCTTTGCACTTCATTAAGGAGAAATTAATAGCAGAGGCATAAGGGCCAGTGATCATCTATTATATCACAACTGTTCTGATATACCAAGAATTGTAAACCTGATGACATGTATTCCCATTCAGAAAAAAAGAAACTTCACTAACAATGTGCTTTTTGTTTACAGAAAACATTAAGGGTTATTGTAACTTAATATTCAGTGACTCACTATTATTAGAATTAAAGTATAGGACTCTTGCTTTGGAAAGGGGATCCATTTATACTCCTGCCTTTCACAGAAGTGCAACGTCCAGGTCCTTATGGATCTGGGGAGAAACCAGGTCAATGTATGGCTTCATTTCTGCAAGTTACTTTTGTTAGAGCAGCATGGATCCATGGAGATGGCAGAGGCGTTCGGCAGTTTGGGGCTTGGCATTGTTGGGTCTGGAGGACTGTCACCACATGGGAGGATCGGATCCAGATTTAGGATTAATAAAGAGGTAGGAGGCCAGAGACTGCCATAAAGACCTGTGAGGGCTGACACTTGGGAAACCAAAGACTCTTGGCTGATCGCTGGCTGGAGCCTCTGACTTCAGTGATTCACACTGAAGGCCGTGCAGCACCGGTATGAATTCTATATCAGGTCCTGACTACTCAGGAGCACAAGAATCATATAAAGGAAAAAGAATTTACAGGATTGGGTGTCAGCATTCTAGCAGACACCAAGACAGCATCCAAGTGGTCAGCAATTTTCTGAAAAAAGAAGAAAATGATCCAGGCCCAGGTGCTGCTGACACTGGAGGACATAGCCATGAGGTTCATCTGGGAGGAGTGGCAGCTCCTGGCCCCTGCTCAGAAGGACCTGTATCAAGACATGATGCTGGAGAACTACAGCAGCCTGGTGTCATTGGGGTGTCAAGCCAGCAAGCCGGATGCCCTCTCCAAGTTGCTATGTGGAGAACCATGGATGGTGGAGGATGAGCTCCACTGATGAACCCCTTCCAACACTGGGAAAGCTGATGATGACCTGCCAAGGTATTTACAAAGTGAAAGCAAGGTGAATAGGTTGGAATAGTGGCATGAACATAATACACATGAAAATGTTTCACAGAGCAAAACTCATTTATTGAGACAAAATTGTGACATATTTAACATACATGGAAAAAGTATGAAACCACATTTAACTTTGGTTAACCAGAGCAGAAGCTGTGAAATGAAGAATTTTGCAGAGTTCCCTAGAAATGAGGACTCTTTTTTCTTTGCTAACTGTGAAAAATTTCATACCAAAATTCCATTTCCTACAAGTCAAAAACTCATAACCATTAAATCTCAGTTCAGTAGCCCCAAGCATAAGAAAACTCAAGCAGAGAAACATCATGTATGCAGTGAGTGTGGGAAATCCTTCATCAAGAAGTCTTGGCTCACTGACCACCAGGTCATCCACACTGGAGAGAAGCCACATAGATGTAATCTGTGTGGAAAAGCCTTCTCCAAAAAGTTCATGCTCAGTGAACACCACAGAACTCATACAGGAGAAAAACCTTATGAATGCACTGACTGGCAATGCCTTTCTCAAGAAATCATGGCTCAACATACATCAGAAAACTCATACAGGAGAGAAACAGTATATATGCAGTGAGTGTGGGAAAGGCTTCATCCAGAAAGGAAGTCTCATTCAGTGAATTCATACAGGAGAGAAACATTACATATGCAGTGAATGCGGGAAAGGCTTTATCCAGAAGACCTGCCTCATAGCACATCAGAAATTTCATACTGGGAAGACTCCCTTTGTGTGCAGTGAATGTGGGAAATCCTGCTCACAGAGGTCTGGTCTCATTAAACATCAAAGGATTCACACAGGAAAGAAACCCTTTGAATGCAGTGACTGTGAGAAAGCCTTCACCACAAAGCAAAAACTCATTGTTCATCAAGGAACACACACAGGAGAGAAACCCTATGGCTGCAATGACTGCAGGAAAGCTTTTGCATACATGTCCTGCCTGGTGAAGCATAAGAACACACACAAGGGAAAAGCAGACAAATTCCATGGAGAAACCCACTGAGAATGACAGCTCATTATGCACTGGTGGTGCCATACAGGAGATAAACCCTGTTGGTACAGTGATTACCCAAGTGCCTTCAGTGGCCTCACAGACCACAGTCAATATCAGTGGGCTTCTACCAGACAGGAATGTTGTCTTTGTGGGACGTCCAGTGGCCAGATGTGTGCCAGCAGGAGAGAGCAGAGAATTTACACAGGAGAGAAACTTCATGAATGCAGTGAATGTGGTTGTGCCTTAAGTCATCAATTATATCTTATTTTATGTCACAGAAAACCCATAGTAAAATTCTCAGATACTTTCTGTGTGGAAAAGCATTGAGCAAAAATCTCTAGTTCTTTTTATGGCTGAAAAGTATAAACTAGGAGAAACTGTATACATACAGAGCCCTGGAAAGCCTGATAAATGCATGCCATCTGAATGTTGCATTGTTACACAGGCATAGTCTGATGTTCACCCCCAAATACATTCACAGGAATTGCTACCATCTTAATTGAGTGAAGGAAGCCTGAGTTCATTTAAATGGAGGAAATAAGTATTCCAAGGTTAAACTGGTATCTGGAATATATTTGTGAATGAAAAACCACATGAAAGATGGTTGGCAAAAGATGATTTGCCTGGTAGCATGTGGAACACAGCTTTGTCATTAGTTTTCCCAGTCCAGTGAGGATTATCTGGAAAGAAGAGCGTGTGCTAAACTTTTGCATTATGTAAAGGCACCTACGAACAATTTTCCATTGGGTCAATTTGCTTGTCTAACAAGTATCTGACAAGTGCTTTCTTTGTACCTAATCCTGTTCTAGGAGCTTAGGTTACAGTTGTGAACAAAAGGAAAAGTCCAGATCTCTTGGATAGAGCATTCAGTTAACTGGATCATTTTTTTTTTTAAAACGGGATCATGTTTAAGTGGTATCATTACACTCCAGCCAGTCTGACTACAGGATGTAAACATCTGTATTTGGTGAAATGAATGTGGATTAACTAGTTCCAAGGGATATTTTTGTTGGCTTATATTGTTCAAGGAGCATATTATTTTGAGGGATGGGGAAGATTTGCTTACAGTTACATTTAAGCACCTTTCAGCACAAATAAAGTTACTTTTTTTTAAAAGGAATTAATATATACCATATTATATACCATATATATGGTATATACCATAGTATATACCATAACACTATAACATCTTCAAATCCATAGAAATTCCATAATATAATTATTGTATAACCAAATTAAAACATTTTTACCCTGGAAATTACTTTGTCATGCATTCTCTCATTATTCCCAACTATCATGTATGGTTTTGACCCTGAGATGCAAAGTACTATTTTAAAATTTGAATCTGCAAGTTACTAAGTGACATTTAGAGGCCTGCAGTGTTACCCACTGGAGGATCAGCAATTCATACTTTATTTCCAAACCAAGCTATAACTTGTTCTTGATTAAATTTAAAACACTAGAATTCCTGAAGGATGCTTGAATAAAAGGTGAGAAAAGACACCATTTTGTTAAAAATCAAATTCTCTGATAAATAAAATTGTTTTCCCCACTTCTTGGGATAAGCTAAGGAAATGGTAGGTTGCAATAGAAAAGTTTTAAAATATCAAGTTAAGCATTAGGATGATCTGGTAAAGCAAACTGTTTTTATTGTTTTTAATATTCTTAGTTCAGAAGCTAGAAGAACACATTTTTAAATTACTTTATGTAATATTTTGAGAGTAAAAAGACAATTTATCTGATCCTTGTCCCTGTGTGTGCTACTGTAATAACAATTAGTCCATGGGGAAAAGTGTTTAAAAAAGAAAAATGACATTTAAAAATTAGCCAAGCTATTAAATACACTTATAGTTGCTTAAAATAGGTAATTGTAACATTTACCAATAGATAAGAGAAAACTAGAACATTAGATACTAGAACACTAGAACATTTACCAATAGATAAGAGAAAACTAGAATATTTCTAACTAGGAATTCTTACTATCTTTTTTTCAGGCTTTGACTTTATGAATCATGTGACTTAGGATGGAACTTCATTTTGAACTTCCTTTGATGTATTCTTGTGTGAGGGACTGTTATTTCCAGTTGTATTTCTTACTTTGAATTTGGAGTCCCAATCCCTGAGATCACCTTAGGTCTCTGTAACAATCTGAGAGCCAACATTTCAAAGAAGAAAAAAGAGAAAGAATAACTGTATCCATTTAACCATTTGAAATAAAAATGCATTTTAAAATATAAAAATCCAGCACAGCACATCATATTTAAAACAATGGTACAATTAATTTAAGGAGTTTTCTGAATATAAGTGGACCCATGTTTATGACACAGAAATCTCTTTACCACCCTATGGAACAAGCTGCATGAAAGACATTTTAAATCTCAGCCACCAATTCACAGCTGATTTCAACTGCTTTAAACACAGCAAGGCACTGGTAGAAAAGGCACCTTGGTCTAGCTTCTCAGTGGTGCAGCCTCATTTTGCCTGAAGAACTTATTTAGATGCAGGGAAGTGGAGCAACATACAAGCAAAACACTAAATCTGGCTTCTCTTCCAAACTGAGGCCCTATCAATTATGAAGACTCCCTGAGGGAAAACAACCTCATGACTCTGTTTCAAATTCTCAGACTCCCACTCCATTAATTAGCACAGCAATTAGTGATTTTGTTACCAATTCAAGCAGCTGTCTTTTATTTTTTTCTAGCCTTGGTCAAGCAAAGATGGAAAATACTTTTCCATATTTTTAAAAAATGAGTTTGGTTTTGTCAATATTATGCCCAATCTTTCAATAACTATAATCCCAGGCTATCATTTCCAATGCCTACACTAGAAGACAATTATTACAAGGAAAATCCTCTGACATTCAAGACATTTGTGTCTCACTATTATTGCCTCAAATCTCTACATGAACTTTACAAGCACTTCAAAATGTAATTATTTTTCTATTAAAATATGACAGAGTGACTTAGGCAGGATGAAAGCATTTTCTCCCTCAAATTTATGCTAACATTCTTGTGTCTGAAACTATATATATATATATATATATATATATATATATATTCTGTCTTGTGTGTATGTGTATATATATATATATATATATATTCAGTTTCAGACACAATAATGTGATATTGCATCTTTAAGTTCAGTAAAATTTAAAACCATACCTGTTCAAGTTCTTTCTTTCTTTCTTCAATTGTATATCACCTCACAGAGAATAAAATCCCCAAAAATGTTTCTTGAGAGCTGTAGGAGTAGCATTTCATGTTTCTGGGGTTAAAATAGAATAAAATTAAAGCACCACTGATTGCTTGCTCTTGCCAGAGTAAGTCTCAGAGACCAAAGTGCAGAAGCAGGGTCACTATGACTCCACTGTGCTGTATTTGACCTCCTTTTCCCTTCTCTCTTTCTCCTTCATTTCACTCTTCTTCCATTTTCCTCATACTGAAACAATTGGGTCTCAAATAAAAAAAATCATATTTAAACTTCAAATCTCCATGATGAATCTAAGTCTTCATTCACTGTTCAAGACTGAACTAGGTCCTGTTTTCAGAGGTACTTGAGCCTCTAACTCAAACCTTCAAAGCAGAGAACCTGGTACAGTTATCTCATCTCTTTATATTTTCTATTCTTTTCAAGTAATTTCTTCTTTATTTTCTTCAACATCTATTCCTATCATATTGAACTAAATATGATTGTTTCATGTTTTTCTTGCCTTTACTATTTTCTTTTCACAATAAAGAATCCTCACTTTTATAAGAAAATGAATTCTACAAATAGCATAATTTCTTTTGGTATTGTTTCTTTGAAAACATTTTTTAATCACATCTACCCAAGAATTTAAACCTCAGTTGCAAATTGGCTTTTTTCACAATCAAAACATCAAACTCCATAAAGGCAATTAATAGGGTAATTCAGAAAACACACAAATAAAATACTTCAAAAAAGAGGAAAATTAATGCAGCATAACTCACATAAGCTTCACTATTTTATCATTACCCAATGACATAATGTGGTCCAGTTTCTCAGCATTAACTTTATACATTCCCAATTCATTTTTTCCCCTGAACCATGCTCAGCAGGACATTCTTCACTCCAGCATCCTTTGGAAAATAAATTTCCTATTATTCTCTGCAATAATTATCACAGCCTTATAGTACACACTGTTCTGTGCATACGGAGTCTTGGTTTTACTGACTGGCCACTGGGTTTTCAGTGCTTCAAAGTTCATGATAATAAATATAAAACTTGGGCTGAGCCCCACCTGGGCTTGTGCTTCTAAGCTGGCCCGCACTCCTCTGCCCCCCCACCATAGCAGTGTGGAAGAAGGCGCGGCCCAGAGGAAACCACCAAGCTCTGCCTGGGTTTGCTCTGCTGGGCATGCCTGTGTGCTGCTGCCCCTCCAACACAGTGTAGAGGAAGGCACTGCACAGAATCATTGAACTGCGGTGGATTGGCAGTGCTGGTTTGACAGGAGACTTGGTGGCCCCTTGCCCAGACAGAACACCCTGGTAAGTTCCAGTTACTATGTACCCAACAATCGTGTGGACATCAAGCACAGAGTAGGACCCTAGGAGGTACACTGCTGACAGTTGTGACTATTGGGAATAAATAACCAGATATTGGCCCAGAAGGTGAAAATGACAAATGAAAAACCAAAACACAATCTCAAACATCTAGTCCATCAAGTGCAAGAACAGATGACAGAGAAATGGAGGACTTTGAAAGTCATACACTGAAAATCTCTGAAAAGATAGCAAATGAAGTAAAGAAACAAATCTGTAAGGCTATAGAGGAAATCAAATTAGAAATTATGGTTCATGTAAAGACACAAGTAACAACCTTAGTAAAGAATTTGCTCAACTTAGCCAGGGAAGAAATAGATTAAAAAAATAGGAGCATGAGAAATTGATTGAAACCTTGAATGAACAAGGTAAAAAACAAGCAGAATCCATGAAACAGTTTCAAAAAGATAACTAAGAAACAAAAAATTCTATTAAAAGCTGGCAAAACCATTTAAATAAAGCTGATGACAGAATTTCAGACCTTGAGGATAGGATCTCAGTAAGGAACTAAGAAAAGATAGAACTTATAAAAACATCAAATCAGCACAAAATGACATTCCAACAGTTTCAAGATAATGCCAAGAGAAACAATGTAAGGCTAATAGGCATCAGTGAGGAGGCAGGAGACAACACAAAGGACCTAACTAAGCTACTCACAGAAGTAATAACAGAAAATTTCCCAAACATGGGGAAAAATCTGACATACAAATAAGTGAGTCATATAGAATGCCAAAGAGTCATCACTAACATAAATCTATACCCAGACATATAATAATTAAGATTCCAGACATACAACATAAAAACAGAATACTAAGAGCTGTTAGAGAAAAGACACAAATAACCTATCAAGGAAAGGTGATTAGAATCATGGCAGATTTCTCATTACGAACATTCAGGTTAAGATGAGCTTGGAGTGAAGTATTTTAAGCCCTAAAAGAAAACAACTTTCAACCCAGACTGATGTACCCAGCAAAACTGACTTTCAAATTTAATGGAGAAACAAGATACTTCCATGACAAGATACTTCCATGAGAAGTATCTACCAAACCAACCCTTGAACAAGTATTGAAAGACATACTAGAGAGAGATAAAAATGACCACAATCTCCAGAGCAACAGCAGAAAGAAACCACCAGCCTGGAAAAGAAATTAAACAAGGAAGGAAAGTGGGAAACTGACCACAGGAACATAATATGGCAAAGTCAAGTCAATACATATCAGTAATAACCATAAATGTAAATGGGCTTAATTCACCTGTCAAAAGAAGCACATTGACAGAATGGATTAAGAAACATGATCCCACAATATGCTGTATCCACGAAACACATCTGACTCAAAAACAAACTCATAGACTAAAAGTTAAAGGATGGAAAACAGTTTTCCATGCAAAAGGAACTTAAAAAAATCAGAGGTAGCTATTCTGTTTGCAGACAAAATGAACTTCAAACCTAAAAGGATTAAAAGAGATAAAGATGGTCACTACATACTTGTAAGTGGAAAACTGCAGGAGGAAGAACTAACAATTATAAATATATATGCACCAAATACAGGAGCACCCAATTAAATAAGACAAATACTAATGGACATGAAAAACCAAGTACACAAGAACACAATTGTAATAGGAGACCTTAACACCCCACTGTCACAAAGAGATAGATCAACTAGACAAAAAGTCTGCAAAGAAATAACAGAACTGAATCACACCTGTGAACAAATGGACTTAGTGGATGTTTACAGAGTGTTGCATCCAACCACATCAGAATATACATGGAAATTAAATAACAACCTTCTGAACAACCAGTGGGTTACAGATGAAATTAAAGAAGAAATAAAGCAATACCTAAAATATAATGAAAATGCAGACACATCATACTGTCACCTATGGAATGCAATGAAAGCAGTCCTAAGAGGAAAATATATAGCAATAAATAGTCACATCAAGAAAACAGAACAAGCATAAATAAATAACCTAATACTACATCTCAAGCCCCTAGGAAAGGAAGAGCAAATCAAACCCAAAGCTCATAGAAGAAAGGAAATTGTTAAGATTACAGCATAAATTAATGCAATTTAAACAAAAAATACAAAGAATTAATGAATCAAAGAGCTGGTTTTTCAGGAGAATAAACTAAATTGATAAACCCCTAGCCAACCTTATCAAAAAAAAGAAAGAAAAAAACCCAAATCTGTACAATAAGGACTGAAAAGAGGGAAATTACTACAGATCCCATGGACATTCAAAAGATGAGTACCTACTTTGAAAATCTCTACACACATAGAGAGGAAAACACAAAGGAAATGGACAGATTTCTAGAAACATATGAACTAGCAAAGCTCAATCAAGAAGATATAACAATTGTGAATAACCCAATATCAGCTACATAGAACAAAAATGTTATTAAAAACATACCAACATAGAAAAGCCCAGGTCCTGATGGATTCACAGCTAGATTCTATAAGAAATTTTGAGAATATTTAATGCCAACACACCTTAATCCCTTCAATGAAATTGGAACAAAAGCAGTCCTGCCTAAATCATTCTTGGAGGCAAGTATTATCTTGATACCAAAACTAGAGAAAGACCCAGCCAAAAAGGAGAACTATAGACCAATCTCACTAATGAACATTGATGCAGAGATTCTCAATAAGATACTGAAAAAGAGAATGCAGAAAATCATCAAGAAGATTATACACCATGACCAAGTGGGATTGATTCCAGGAATGCAGGGATGGTTTAACATATGCAAATCAATAAATGTAATGCACCACATCAACAGAGCCAAAAATAAAAATCACATGATCATCTCAATAGATGCAGAAAAAGCTTTTGATAAAGTCCAACACCCATTCATGATAAAAACCCTACAGAAACTGGGAATAGATGATATGTACCTCAATCTCATAAAGGCCATTTATGACAAACAGCCAACATTACACTAAATGGGCAAAAACTGAAAGCCTTCACTCTAAAATCAGGAACAAGACAAGGATGTCCACTATCACCATTCCTATTCAATATAGTTCTGTAAATATAAGCCAGAACAATCAGACAAGAGGGAGAAATAAATGGAATAAAAATAGGAAAAGAGGAAGTTAAATTAACATTATTTGCAGATGACATGATCTTCTATATAAAAGACCTCAAAAACTCTATTAAAAGACTACTAGAGGTAATAAACATATTCAGCAGTGTAGCTGGATACAGAGTCACTGCTGAAAAATCAATAGCATTCCTGTATACAAACCAAAAACTCACTGAGAGAGAAATTATGGAAATATCAACTTTCACAATAGCATCTAAAAAAATGAGATACTTAGGAATCAACCTAACCAAGAATGTAAAAGACCTATATGCTGCAAATTATACAATGCTAAAAAAGGAGATTGAAGAGAACATTAGAAAATAGAAGGATATCCCCTGCTCTTGGTTAGGAAGAACCAACATTGTGAAAATGGCCATACTCCCAAAACTATTATACAGATTCAATGCATTCCCAATCAAAATACCATGAATATATCTTACAAACCTAGAAAAAATATTCCTAAAATTCATCTGAAAACAGAAGAAACCTAGAATAGCAAGGGGGATTCTGAGCAACAAAGGCAAGACAGGCAGCATCTCAATTCCTGACTTGAAACTGTACTACAAAGCCACAGTGTTCAAATCAGCATGGTACTGACAAAGAAATAGACCTGAGGATCAATGGAACAGATTAGTAGATGCAAGTATAAGTACAAAGATACTCAGCCACCTGATATTTGACAAAGGGGCTAAACATGTTCACTGGAAAAAAAGATAGCCTTTTTAATAAGTGGTGTTGGAAAAATTGGCTTTCCACATGCTGAAGACTGAAAATAGACCCATGCCTATCATCACACTAAACAAAAATCAAAATGGATCAAGGATCTAAATATTAAACAGAAACACTAAATCTACTGGAAGACAAAGTAGGTAAACACATTGGAGACATGGGGTAGGGAGAGAATTCATGAATAAAGTGCAAACCACACAGGAAATAGTCCAAAGACTCAATAACTGGGATCTCATATTACTAAAAAGTTTTTGTAGTTCAAAAGAAATCACCAACAAAGTGAAAAGAAAATCTATAGAATGGGAAAGAATCTTAGCCAACAATCCCTTAGACAAAGGACTTATATCCAAAACATATGAAGAACTGAAAAACATCAAGACCCCCAAATTCAAAGACCCTCTCCAAAAATTGGCATCTGAGCTGAACACTCAGTTCTTGGATAAAGATATACAAATGGCAAATAAATACATGAAGAAATGTTCACCATCACTGTTTATTCAAGAAATTCAAGTTAAAACAGCAGTGATATTCCATCTCACCCCAGGAAGAATAGCTGCCATCAAGAAAACAACTGATAACAAATGTTGGTGAGGATGTGGGGAAAAAGGAACAATCTTCCACTGTTGGTGGGAGTGTAAACTGGTGCAACCACTGTGGAAATCAGTATGGAGATTCCTCAAAAAAACTAGGATTGGAAATTCCATTCAATCCAAATATTCCCCTTGGGTATTTCCCCAGAAAAATTGAAAACATCAGGTCACAGAGATATATGTGCACCTACGTACATAGCAGCATAATTTGTGATAGCTAAATCTTGGAAACAACCAAAATTCCCATCAACTGCAGAGCAGATGAAAAAGATGTATTTTTATACAATGGAATACTCCTCAGCCATAAAAAATGATGATCTTGTGGCCTTTATAGGTAAATGGAACCAACTTGAAAATATGCTCATTAATGAAATAAACAGGATTCATATGAGTAAATATCACATTATTTCTCTAGTTAAAAATTAACAAAAACTGACCCAATACGGGGATCCAAAGATTATGATAGATATTATGAAATTGAAAGGGAAGGAAAGGGCTCTAAAGAGTATAATGAAATGCATAGTGTGTAAGAGAGCTGACCATATTACTGAATTTCTGTTGGAACATTGAACAGAAGGATTTGTGCTGTCAGTGTTTGAGTGTCTAGCCACGATTTACGCTTTGATTTTGTAATTTTGGCAACTATTTCTTGAGACAACAATGAGTAATGTATCAACTAGTGAGTCTATGATGAGAATTTTTTTTGCCTTTGAATACCTTGAATTCGGCATTGTTTTACCCTTTTCTGCTTTCATATTTTCTTTTATTTCTTTGGGAAAAAAAGAAAAGAATAATATGCAATATAACAACCATTGTTAAAATTCTTTCATTCTGTTGTGAAAACCTATATTGATATTGACTTGAGTTTGTTGTTTATGCCTTATGCTTTTGTTCTTCTTTTCTGACTTTTGTGTTTATTAAATAAATAAATATAAACCTTGGAGAAATTATTTGTTTTAATTTATTTTATTTTGCAGATAATAAACCAAACCAAACAAAATAGAATAAAGCCAATAAAAACAGAACAAAGGAAGCAATAAACAAAAGACTTCAAAACAAGATAATATTGAAAGGCTTCAAAGCTATGAGATAGGGACTCATGCTTACCATAAAGTCTTATATACTCTTATCAACTCTCATACTAGGGAGACTATATGGTATTTACCCTTGAGAGTTTGGTTTATTTCGCTTAAGAGAATCATCTCAAGTCATGTCCATTTATTTATAAATTTCTCAATGTGATCATTCTTTATAGCTGAGTAGTACTCCATTGTATAAAAATGCCACAACATCTTATCCATTCCTCAGTTGATGGGCACTTAGGTTGGTTCCAGGATCTGGCTATTACAAATTGTGCTGCTATAAACACGGGTGAACATATATAACTGTGGTATGATGTTTTCAGTTCTTCTGGGAACATACCCAGAAGTGGGATACCTGGATCAAATGGGGCTTCCAAACCCAACTTTTTGAGGAATCTCCAGACTGACCTCCACAGTGGTTGCACCAGTCTATACTCCAACTAACAGTGTAGAAGAGTTCCTTTTTCCCCACAGGCTCTCCAACACTTGTTGTTTGTAGTCTTTTCTATCCTGGCCATTCTTTCTGAAGTGAGATGTAATCTCAGTGTTGTTTTAATTTGCATTTCTCTCATGACTAATGATGATGAACATTTCTTCATGTATTTATTTGCCATTTGTATTTCTTTATTTGAGAACTGTGTATTCATCTCAGATGCCCATTTTTGGATTGGGTCTTTGCATTTCGAGGGTCTGATTATTTTAAATTCTTTATAAGTTCTAGACAGAAGTCCTTTGAGGAACTGTCCATGAAGATTTTTTCCCAATTTGTGGGCTTTATTTTCACTCTGCTGGAAACCTCTTTTGACATGCAGAAACTCTTTAATAAGATGCGGTCCCAGTTATTGATTCTGGGAAGTATTTCCCATGAAGTTTGGTTCTTGTTCATGAATTCTTTTCCTACCCCTATATCTTTGAGATTTTTACCTACTTTGTCTTCTAGGAGTTTTAGTGTTTCTGTTTTAATATTTTGATCTTTGAATCCTTTCAATGTTTTCAATCATCAGTTGGAATGGTTTTATTCTGTTTTGTTTGACTATATCATGCATGATGATATGAACAGCTGTTTTGAAGAAAACAAAACATTATGACAGCTACTGCTGATTTAATATCATCCTTCTTAGAAGTCCTACCATGCTTCTATTGTTCTACTACCATTGATTCTATCTATCACATTGTGTCTCATTGGGATTGGAATATGTGTGATAGTTTAAACAAAATTTTTCTATCAAAAATGAGATATTATAGTACCCATTGATCATTTTCTGTTATTTGGTTCAGAAAGCCCTGTAATTCTTTCACTCTATGCATGGCTTTATACTATTTTGTTATGTTTGACATTGCTGAATTTGAAACTATGCTCAACTATAGCAGAATAAGTGATATGGTGATAGCTACTGTTGATGTCCGGTTGTCTTAATGTAAAGTATTGTGTTGCCTATGTTGTTCTGCTCTGATCTGCTCTGTACTGCCCTCTTTTGTTTTATTCTCTTTAAAATAGAAAATTAAAAAAAACCAAGATAATAAAAAATCAACAATGGGTACCATAGTGCCTCCTGTTATCTTCATAATATCTGCCCATACTATCAAACATAATGAAATCAAGCAAATCAAGACAGGATAAAACCAATCAAAACAAAACAATGAAAGAAGATCTTAATACGAGATAATTGGAAAGCAACAATGGCTACCACAATATATCTTGTCCTCAAAATATCTGCCCACACCATCAGACACAATAAAATCAAACAAAACAAAACACAAAAAACTTAACAAAACAATGAAAGTGATATGGTACATCAAAAGAAGATGATATGAAATTAACAATGGCTACCGCCTTCCATTTTTAGACATTTCCTCCCCTTTCATTTTCATAATATTCACTGTACATTTCAGATCCCAGTAACTCCTTCAGATTTTTATACTAGGGAGGAAACACAATGTTCACCTATGTCAGTCCAAAGGATTTTACCCATAAGTATGATCTCAAGTTTCATTCATATACCTACCAGAGCCTCAAAATTATCTTTCTTTATAGCTCAGTAGCTTTCCATTGTACAAAAATGCTATGTATTTCTTATCCATTATACAGTTGATAGACAATCTACCCCTGCTTTTTCCTGGGTCCTTGTTGCACGGAGCATTGCTTTCTCTCCTTTGACTTTCAGCCTATGAATTTCCTTTCAATGAAGTTAAATGTGTTTCTTGTATAAAGCATATAGATGAATTTTTGTTTTTTGATTCACTCTGCCATGTTTCTTTTTATTGGTGAACTGAGGCCATCTACATTAATAGTTATGACCAACATACACTGGCTTGTCTCTGCCAGCTATTTTCCAGCCATTGGCTCCCTACTTTTCCCCTTCACTCAACTGATTGCCCCACTCAGTGACTCCCCTCTGCTGCTGCTTCTGCAACTGTGATCATCTTTATCTCTCTCTAGAATGTTCTTCAATAATTTTTGTAGGGTTCATTTGGTGGTCATGAATTCCTTCAGTTGTTCTTTCTCATGGAAGTATCTTATTTCTCCATTAATTTTGAAAGACAGTTTTTCTTTTTTTTTATTTAAAAGAGAATAAAACAAAAGGGGGAAGTACAGAGCAGATCAGAACAGGACAACATAGACAACACAGTACTTTACATTAAGTCAACTGGACATCAACAGTATCTAACACCATATCTCTTACTCTGCTATAGTTTAGCATAGTTTCAATTACAATAATACCAAACATAACACAATAGTATAAAGCCATGCATATAGTGAAAGAATTGCAGGGCTTTCTGAACTGAGTAACAGAAAATGATCAATGGGTACTATAATATCTCATTTTTGATAAAAAAGAAAAAAATTTGTTTGAACTATCACACATATTCAAATTCCAATAAGACACAATGTGGTAGATAGAACCAATGGAAGTAGAACAAAAAAAGCATGGTAGGACTTCTAAGAAGGATAATATTAAATCAGCCATAGCTGTCATAATGTTTTCTTCAAAACAGCTGTTCATATCATCACGTGTGATATAGTCAAACAAAACAGGATAAAAGATAGTATTTCAAGGTACATCAATCAAATTGTTTTCTTTCAGGAGTTGAAATACTTAATGCTCCTCTTGAAAATGATTTTTATTGAGAAGTCTGTCATGATTCTGATGGGTCTTCCTTTACTGGTGATCAGTTTCTTTTCTCTAACAGCCTTTAATATTCTGCTCTTATGCTGAATTTCTGGGATGTTGGTAATTATATGTCTGGGTGTAGATTTATTTTTGTTATGACTAGCTAGAGTTCCATGCCTCTCTTATCTGGATGTCACTTCATTTTCCCATGCTTGGGAAGTTATTCTCTATAACTTCTGCAAATAGTCTCTTCATGTCGTTTGTGCTGACCCATGCTTTTCTGTAACACCTATCATTCTTAAATTATTTTTCTTTGGATCATCTTACAGTTGTTGAATTGCTGTTTCTTGGTTCCTTGTTATTTTAAAGAGATCATTCCTTTCATGATCACAAGCTGCATACTTGTCTTCAAGGTCTGAAAGTATAACTTCAGTTTCTTTGAAGCAATATTTCCAGCATTCAATGGAGTTTTTAATTTCCTGCATATTCCTTTGAATCTGTTTTATGCATTGTAATTCCTTCTTATATTGTTCATTCATGATTTACTTCATTTTACTATGCTCCAATTTTTAAAAATCTATATCCTCTTTAGATATGCTCAGTAACCTTTTAATTGTGTTTTTCACTTCTTCTTTTACCTGAGATATTATTTCTGATTTGATTTATTTTATATCCTACTAAAATTGTTTCTTTACTTCAGTTGCAATAATCCCAGAAATTTCAGGTGCACAGCTTCCAATTTCTTTCATTTCCAAGTCTCCTGAACTTGTGCTATGTGGGCTGTGGGCTGGAGACCAGAGACTGCCTTTTTCTGCTTCTTCTTGACATTTTCCTGGATTCCTCCAGACAAACTATTTCCCAGGTGCTTTCCATGTTTGTTGCCTTTTTCACAATGTAGGTGAATGGACCAGGCATGGTGGTGGGGCATGGGGCTGGCTTTACCAGACTCATGCAGCTACACCAAGGAGGCTTCCCCAACAGCTGGTGGGTATGCAAGTTGAAGTAATTACATAAAATACATTTTAATTAGTCAGTGTACTGAAGGATCAATTTATTAGGATTGGTCTAGACATCAGAATCAGTTGAACTATATAAAGGCTTAGAACTATGTCTGTTACATAGTAGTTGCTTAAAACATTTTGTCTGATTGGGGCTTGGGATTTAGCTCAGTGGCACAACTGCCTTCCTTTTATATTTGAAAGAGAATAAAACAAAAGGGGGCAGTACAGAGCAGATCAGAACAGGACAACATAGGCAACACATTACTTTACATTAAGTCAACTGGACATCAACAGTATCTAACACCATATCTCTTACTCTGCTATAGTTCAGCATAGTTTCAAATACAATAATATCAAACATATCACAATAGTATAAAGCCATGCATAGAGTGAAAGAATTACAGGGCATTCTGAACCGAATAACAGAAAATGATCATCTTTATCTCTCTCTAGAATGTTCTTCAATAATTTTTGTAGGGTTCATTTGGTGGTCATGAATTCCTTCAGTTGTTCTTTGTCATGGAAGTATCTTATTTCTCCATTAATTTTGAAAGATAGTTTTTCTTTTTTTTTTTTAAAGAGAATAAAACAAAAGGGGGCAGTACAGAGCAGATCAGAA
>PVJX010033881.1:0-18930 GCA_004027295.1 Dolichotis patagonum
TTCTTGTGATCTGCTTTGTTCTGTTTTGTTGTGTTTAATTTTACCCTTTTGATATAATTGCATGTATATTTGAGTGGGTAAGATGGATGACCATATTGCTGTTTTTGTCAGATCGTGGAGCAGAACTGTTAACAGTCTCACTGTTTGAATGTCTACTTTACATGTTTTAACTTTGTAATTTGAACAACTATTTCCAAGATTTCAGTATGTAATTTGTCAAGTAATAATTTCTTAGTTTTTTTTTTTTTGTTGTTGTTGTTGTTCTTTTCCTTTTTTTCTTGGAATTCTATATTGTTGCTACACTTTATTCTGTTTTATTTTTTCTCTTTAAATAAAATTTAAAAAAAATGGTCATGTAAATCTGAATAATCTAATGTTAGAAGTAGGTCAGAAAATAGTATTGGGTGCTTGCCGGAGATGAAACCTACTAGACAGAAGGTCAACAATGAGATTCAATGACAGAAATTATTTGTAATGGATGACAGGCTACAAGATGTTTTGAAATACACTAATAATGATATACCAGTAAAAACACTCTATGCATCAATAGTACTACTCAAAAAATACATTTATCATGACACCTCACTATCTGAACTAAAAGTCTTTATAGCAGGACTTTTATCATTCTAATCATCTGAATCTAAAAGATTTATGAAGAAGAGACAGATTGGGGCTGGGGATTTAGCTCAGTGGCTTAAGTGCCTGCCTGGCAAGCATGAGGTCATGAGTTTAATCCCCGGTACCAAAAAAAAAAAAAGAAGAGACAGATGTGGCACTGAGATTTCTAGAACAATAATGACAATCAAGAGATTTGGTTTCCTTCAAAACTGCCTGTATTGTGAAGAGAAACCATGTTTTCCCATGAAGCAGGCTCCACTATGTGGATTGGGAAGACACTTGGTCAGAAGAGAAACCATGCCTTCCCATGCAGCAGGCTTCACCTTGCAGATCTGAAAGAGATTCAACCAGTAGAGAAACCAGGCCTCTCCGTGAAGCAGGCTCTGCCATTCAGATCGAGAAGAGACTCAGCCAGAAGAGAAATCACACCTTCTCATGAGCCAGTGTGCAGGCTAAAAAAACCAGAACATCTCATCCCTTCCCGTACTAACTGAGAGGTCTCAGAGTGAGATGATAACCACTGAGGTCAAAGGAATAGCTTGATGTTTGTATTGTTTGGTTGACTCTACAGGCCTGAGGCTGGTGGACAGGGCATCTACTTGTAGGACAGCAGAGTACAATGTGGCAACTGTGGGGGATATTCTCCTGTCTTGTTTTTGAAATCCAACGTTTTGTTCCATTTTACTGTTTTGTTTTATTCTTGTGTTTGGTAACCTGAGCAACTATTTTGAGGACAACAATGTACAGTATTGTTCACAATGCTTTGTTTTGTTCTGATTTATTATTTTGTTTTATTCAATGTTATGTCTGGATTGGTTTTATTCTGTTTTGTTTTGTTTGATTTTGCTGTGTCTGATGGTATGGACAACTACTGTGAAGATAGCATAATATACTATGGTAGCCATTGTTGAGTATCCTGTTTTGAAGTTTTGTACCACTTTCACTGCTTTGTTTTGATTGGTTTTATCTTGTTTTGTTTTGCTGAGTTTTATTCTCTTTAAAATAAAAAAAAAGATTTAAAAAACTACCTGTATGTTGATGACAAATATGTCATCAAACAAACAAAAAAATTAACAATTTGGCTGCTGTCTGCTCATTTTTTGAAAGTTTGGTAACTAATTGTCAAGCAATCTGTATATCATCCAAATACATGTCCACTGACAAACAACTTGCATCATTTCATGGTGATGAAGCTTCTGGCAATATATGCCAAGTAAACCTACCAAATATGGCATAAAAAGATATACCCTACTAGATGAAAGACATTTTACATCTTGAATTTAGAAATGTATTCTGGAATTGAGCCACCAGGTCTTTATTCATGCAATGATAAACCATATAATGTGGTAAACAAACCTGTTTCATCTACTCCAAAAGGAATTCCAAGTGTCATATTTGACAATTGGTTCATTAGTTACCCATTGATGTTACATTTGCTAAAAGAACACCAGTTGACCAGCACAGGAACTATCTAAAAGAACAAAGTTGATATTCCTGAAAAAAAAGTTCAAGTTCACAACAGAGAACTGTATAATACAATCTTTGGATTTCAGAAAGGCATAGTGTTGGCCTCCTACATGGGGAAGAAAAAGTAGTACTGACACTATCAAGATTACACCATGATGATAAATTGATAGTGAAGCCAGGTGTGGTGATGTATGCCTGTAATTCCAGCACTCAGGAGGCTGAGGCAGGAGGATCCTGTGAGTTCACGGTCAGCCTATGCTACATAGTGCATTCCAGGCTACATAGTGCATTCCAGGCTGATAGCAAGACTCTGTCTCAAAAAACAAAATCAAAACAATGACAACAACAACAACAACAACAAAAGACTGATAGTGAATCCTCAACACAAATCAAACCAGAAATGGTCATACTTTACAACAAAATGAAAGGCAAGTAGATGTTGTTGATGAGTTAATGCAGCAATTATGATGTCACTTGAAACACAAAGCATTGGCCAACGGTTGGGTTTTACTTTATCCTAAACATGTCAGGCATAAATAGTTTATAGTTTACAAAGAAAATAACAAGCGCAAAATATCACAGACAAATATTCTTAAGAGGATTGGGACTGGAACTGATAAATGATCAGTTATAGCAGCTACAGAAGGCCAGGCATGGTGATGATGCAAACCCAGCACTTGGGAGGCTGAGGCAAAGGACTGCTGTGAGTTTGAGGCTACATAGTGAACTCCAAGATAGCCTGAACTACAAAGCAAGACCATGTCTCAAAAAAAAAAAAAAAAAGAAAAATCAGAGAAAGAACAGTATGACCTGCCCAAAGAACTCTGCAAAACAATTCTGGAGCAGACTAGTGAACAGACAGGTGAAACATCAGAGAACCTGTTAAGAAAACAGGGAGACCGGCAAGATGTCAAGTGTGCCCTACCAAAAAAGACAGGAAATCAAAACATGCTGTCAGTGTAAGTGATACTTATATATGGAACATGCTGTTTTCACATGTGAAAATTGCCTCAGGTGTGATAAATGAAGTAAAGATTATTTTTGCAGTAGTTTTATTTTTACTTTCATTGTGGTTCACACAGGAATTTATTTCTGGTGTTACTTTTTAGATTTGGTAAGCAAACAGTTGATGTTGAAAATGGTGATGTTTATCCTAAACAATACATATTTGATATTTTACTGATATTTCATTTCCCTGCTAAGTGAACATTATAAAACAGGAATCTCCTAAAAAACAGGAAGACAAGAGAAGTGACAAGTATGCCCTGCGAATCAGGAAAGGAAAGCTAAGCACACTTGCCGTGAGTGTAGGAGAGATTTGTGCATGGACTATGCTGCTGTCATGTGTTAAGATTGCCTTAGATGTGATAATTGAAGCAGCGATTATTTCTGTGGTAGAGTTTTGCTTATATTTTCAGTGTAGTTCACATAGGAATTTATTTCTGCTGTTATTTTTTAGATTTTGTAAGTAAACAGTTGATGTTGAATATCTTCGTGTTTATTCTAAATATTACCTACTTGACATTTTATTTTATTTTATTTTTTTGACATTTTATTTTATTGACAATTTATTTTCCTGTTAAGTATACATATTTTAGCATAACAAAACTCATATAATTAAAACTAGTAATTCATCAATAGAAATACTCCTAAAAAATAAACATGGGTAAAATATAACTCCTATAATGCACCTTTCAAAAAATTTACCATGATGCTCCTTATGAAAGAAAATCATAGATCAAAGCAGAAATGAATGAAATTGGGTCAAAAAAAATAATACAAAGAGTGAACGAACTGAAGATCTGGTTCTTTGAAAAAATAAACAAAACAGATAAGCCCTTAGCTAAACTTTCTAGAAAGAAAAGACTCACATCAATGCAATTAGAAATGAAAAAGGCAAAAAATCACAACAGACACCATCAAAATCCAGAAAGACTATAAGTTCTATGAAAAATTATATTCCAACGAATTGGAAAATTTTGAAGAAATGGACAGATTCCTAGACTTACATTGATTTCCAAAGGTAACCCAAGACACAAAAATGCTGAACAACCCAATAACAAGCAATGCAACTGAGACACTAATGAAGAATCTAAAGAAGAATCTAAAAGAAGCCAAAGATTTAACAAATTCACTGCTAAATTCTACAAACACTTTAAGGATGTTATATTTTCTATACCCTTTAAAGTCTTCAAAGAAATTGAAAAGAATGCTTCCAAACTTCCTCTGATTCTAAAACCAGATATAGCCCCAATGAAAAAGAAATTACTGACTAATCTCCTTAACAAAGATAGATGCAAAACTTCTCAATAAGGTATTAGCAAATAGGATGCAACACTTCATCAAAAAGATCATATACATCATAACTAGGTTTAGCTCCAGAGACGCAAAGATGGTTCAGCATATACAAATTAATAAATGAAATGCACTACATGAACAAAGAAGCAAGGTCAAAAACCATATGATCATATTCAGAAAGAACTTTTGATAAAATCAAATATCCCTTCACAATAATCCTGAAAGAAATAGGTATAGAAAGACCATATCCAAATTTGATAAAAGCAATTTATAACAAATGAGAGCCAACATCACATTTAAATGGACAAAGACTAAAAGCATTCCCTCGAAAATCAGAAACAAGACAAAGATGCCTACTATTGCCACTTCTATTCAATGTAGTACTCAAAATATTAGCCCAAGCAATCAGACACCAGAAAGAATAAGAGATAAATATAGGAAAGGAAGAACTCAAATTTTCAGTATTTGCAGATGAATGATACTATAAATAGAAGACCCAAAAAATTGTACCAATAAACTCTTAGAATTAATAACCAACTTAAGTAGTGCAGTATACAAAATCAACACACAAAAATCAATAGCATTTGTGTACACCGATCATGAATTCAACGAGACAGAAGCTATTAAAACAATATCATTCATAATAGCATCAAGAAAAATTAAATATCTATAAATTAACCTAAGGAAGTGAAAGGTTTCCTATAAAACTATAGTACCATGAAAAAGGAGATTAAAGAGGAATCAAGAAATGGAAAGATGTCCCTAGTTCCTGGATAAACAGAAGCAATACTGTCAAAATGGCCATATTCCCTGAACTATTAAACAAATTCAATGCAATCTCAGTCAAAATACCAACAGCATACTTGACAAATCTAGAGAAAACAGTCCTAAAAACCATACGGAAGCAGAAGACATTTAGAAAATAGCAAAAGAAGTATTGGGTAACAAGAAGAAAGCAGGACCCATCACAATACCTGACTTCAAGCTATACTACAAAGCAACAGTGATGGAAAAAAAAAAAAAAAACACTACATGATACTGGTATAAAAAGACATGTGGATTGATGGGACAGAAAAGAGGATGTAGAAACATTCCCAGACATATTCAGCTATTTGATCTTTGACAAAGGGACCAAAATCACATGTTGGAGGAAAGATCCAATTTGACAAATGGGAAAACTGGTAATCTGTTTACAGAAGAGTGAAACTGTACCCATATCTCTAACCATGTACTACACTAAAATCAAAATAGATCAAAGATCTAAACATTGAAACAGAAACTGGATACTTTATGCACAGGAACATAAAAAGGTATAGTCACTACAAAAACAAAACAGTATGGCAGTTCCTAAAAATATTAAAATAGGTTTACTATATGATCCAGAAATTCCATTTCAATATATATACCCAAAAAAAAAATAAAAACAGGTTCCCAGAGATATTCCATTTCAATATATATACCCAAAAAAAAAATAAAAACAGGTTCCCAGAGATATTGTATACATATGGTCACAACAGCATTATTCACAATATCCAAGGGATGGAAGTAATCCAACTGTCCATAACAAATGGACACACAAAATGTGATATATAATTCAATCTGGCATAAACAATGGAATATTACAGGTCCAACCATTAAAGTTATGGACTATACTTCCATAGTCACAGATACATACTGTGTGTGTATATATATATATCATCAAATAAATTATTAAATCTTTGTTCTAAAAATAAAAAAACTGTCAAATATCAAAGGGAAATCACTAATGTAAATTTCTAAACTGTGAAAAAAATAACTTGAAGAAAAACAAATTTAAGATTCCCAGACTGCATAGGGGGAGAGATCTAGACCTCACTAGGAAGCGATCAGGCAGGGAAATCATATCATTTTCATTGTTTTCTTAGGTTGGGTTTTATTCTCTTTTGTTTTGTTTGATTATGTTAAATCTGATGGTATGAGCAGCTATTTAAAAGATAGCAAGACATTATGGTAGCCACTTTGGATTTACTATTAGCTTATTTTGAAGTCCTTTATTGCATTCATTGTTTTGTTTTTATTGTTTCTCCTATATTCTGTTCTGTTCGATTTTTACTATGTCCAAAGGTATCTGCAGCTATTTTGAAGACAACAAGAAGCATTATGGTAACTACTGCTGATTTCGTGAGGTTTTGAATTCCTGTATCACTTATACTAGTTTATCTTGATTGCTTTTATTCTATTTTATTTTCCTTGGTTTTATCCTCTTTAAAATAAAATTTTAAAAATGCAAAAAAAACCCCACCAAATTTAATAATTATTATTATTATCATCAGGCAAATAAGTTACTGCATCTATGAAACAAGCTCTGGATGCCATGAGGAGGAAAGAACATAAGGGAACAATAAGAAATTCTTTAAAATTAAAACCTAAAACTTAGAAGTCAAATTTAAAACCTCAAACTTAAAAGTCAAACTTTAAAAACCATTATAAAGGGTAAAAAATAAAGCTGAGTATATTCACCAAAAAATGGAAAAGATAAAAGAAATAAATATAGAGTTTGTTACTGCTGTTGTCTGTTTTGTGATGTTGGAGATCAAACCCACAGCCTTGCACATAGTACCAGGTAAAGGCTCTACCAGTGAGCTATATCCCAAGCCCTGAAATGACATTTAAAAAAAAAAGTTTCCCCAGGCTCAACATATAAAAACTAGAAATGCAAAAAAACTTTAAAAAGAGAAAATGAACATGAAAAAATAACAATCAAAAACTACCAAAAAGTTCAAAAATTGAAGGATGCAAGTTTGTAAGTTGAAAGATCTAAATTACCTATGAAATGGGAAAATAAAGAGATTTTCATTCATGAAAGACTCCAAAGATTTATCTTTCTTAACTTTTCTCACGAAGCTAATAAAGGATGTACTCCACTAAAACTTTAAATATTTCCCCTATAAAATACCAAGGAAGATAAAGGCTATGACCCAGTGGGTGTTCAGTTTTACTTTCTCCTAGGGCCCTTTATCTGACAATAAATTACCATTCTCACTTCATTTAACTAGGATAATCACCTTTCACATCTATTCTTGTGAAAATGTTATAAAATATTTGAGGAAAAACAATACAACATTTGATTCTTGTTATTCATAGTAGTTATATTTTTAAAAATCACTGGTAACACTGATGGGAGCCAGCTGTGGTAGAGCATGCCTATAATCCCAGTACTTGGGAGGCTGAAGCAGGAGGATAACAATAAGTTTGAAGCCAGCTTGAACTACATAGTGAGTGCTAGGACATCCTGAACTACATTGTGAAACCCACTCTCAAAAAAAGCAAAACACTAATTAATTAAATAATTAAAATAGATGAAGTTTTAAAGATGGCAGACCTATAGGTAGCAGGATATAGAGCCTCTCTGAGAGAGACAGCTCAAATGCCAGAATAGAACACCCTGGAGAGACTCAAACAGAGGGAGATGGAGCCTCTCAACCCAGGAAGAAACTGAAGTCAAAGAAACTACTCGAATATGAGGTCCTGGGGCTACCATTAGAGAAGCTAAGATTGGCAAGCATGGCACTCTCGCCGAGCCAGCCTGAATTCCTGCCTGAGACCGGCCTGACCGACCCGACCCACACCGATGCAACTGGCTTGAGCAGCCTGAGAGTGGCACCGGAACCGGCCCTGCACTTGACCCACCCAGAGGCACTGTGAATTCGCGCAGCAGCCACGCTAAGGTCAGAGGTCAGGGAGCCCAGCAGTTCTCAGGGACCAGCATCAACACTCGGTGAGTGATGGGAATAAGACCCTCCCACGGGACAGTGGCAACCAACTGGACAACATGTTGGATTTGGGCAGGACAGTCCTAACTCTGTAAGGAAGCAGCTTCAGTTGGTTGCTCCCCTCGCTGAGCGGATTGGTGGGATCTGCTTGGACTGGGCTGTGTACCTGGCCAAGACCCAGTGGGACCCAGTGGGTCATCACAAATCAATTAATTCCCTGAGCGCAGCGCACACTAAAGCAGTGAAGGCCCACAAAGGTTGACTGGCCCGGAGGGAAGGAGCCAGCGTACACTGCCCTTGCTTACACTTCACTCTCTGTTAGCAGACTGCAGGGGGCAGAAGCCCCTAGCCTGCGTGCTCCAGAAGAACCCTAACCAACAAGAAAAGGGGCTGGGAATTACACTATACATTTGTATGGAAGGAACCAAAAACATGACGAGAGAGAGAAATAAGAAAAAGCCCCCAGCCCCAAACCCAAAACAAAAAAAAACAAAAGACCTATATAAAGTAGGTTAATAGCTGCTTAGAGTTGAGGGAGGTGAAGAGTGTGAATTACTGATAAGGACATGAGATTTTTTTCCTTCAGTGATGAAAGTATTCTAGAATTAGATTGTGCTACGAATTGTACAACAGTACCAGACTAGAAACCAAATATACCTTTTTTTTTTTTAAGCACTGGGATGAAAACCAAGGCACTCTACCATTGAACTATATCCCATCCCTTTTTACCCATTTTTTTTGAAACAGAATTTCACTAAGTTGCCCAGATAGGACTTGAACTTGAAATTCTCCTGCATTAGCCTTCTTCATTACTGGAATTACAGAAGTGAGCCACTGTGCTCTGCTGTACTGTATGTTTTAAAAAGTGGAATCAGATAATATGTGAATTAATATCTTAATAAAAGAATTTCCACAAGTGGAAAAATGAAGATATTTTCACACAAAGAGAAAACTGCATAAAGTCTTGGTAACAGTATATGTCCAATTCCTACCCCTCTATGTTATTTTTGTCATATATTTTCCATTCACATATGTTATAAACATATGTTAATAGTATTATTTTAGACAGTTATTTTACAGACCAAAGTACATAAAAAATTAAAAATTCTGTACTTTGCTTTATATGAGCCATTTTAAGTACTGTTTTTCTGTGTACTTATTTGTTATGTACATCCAAGTTTCTTTCCTGTATCACATTCTCTAGGCTAGAAGAACTTCCTGGAACACTTAAATGCAGCATAGGGTTTTGGCAAAGATTTTTCTTGCCAAAGTGAGCCAACTATACCTTGCCCTTTCAAGATCACATTTTTAATTCCAATGCTCCTCCTCTAACAAGTAAAATATATGATCTGTAGGTAGCTCCATATGCAATTTCAGGAATTTAATAAAATCTCAAATAAACAGGATGTATATATATCCTTAAGAATTCTCAAAAAAAATTCTCTTTTCCTTAAAAAGAAAAAACTAGTGTTGATTAAACTAAAAAACAAACACGTACGTGCAATTTTTCTTTTAGCCAAACCCTTTGTTCTATTTGACTGTTTTGTCTTCATTTTCTGCAATCCAGTTTCCTCCTTTGGTTCCTGTTGCAAAAGAACAAAATATTATTAGGGTGGCTGCCATGATTAATACGGCTAAGAGAAGTCTCTGAAGAACCAGTGATTGTTACAAATGTGCACTCAAAAGAGGCCCTTTCCCCCATACCCAAAATAAAAAAAAAGCATACAAAGTCTGGAAGCAATAATACCATAAAAGTTAAAATGTATAATAAACTGATGTTACCTGTCACATACACAGGCACATAAAAACTGACCAATCTTCAAAATACCAAATTAGTATGTACTCAAGACTAGAAAAGCTTGTTAATGCTTAAAAAACAATAATAATGTTTAATCATCTATTTATTTTAAATCATTCTTTGGCCACTAAGTAGTAAAAGACAAAGAAGGTAAATGAATTCTCTAAAAACAAGACAATCAAATACATCAACCACATGCCCCTCAAAATTTAACGATGCATTAACGACAAAAAATAAAATAAAATTAGGACAACAGGAAACAATCAAGACAATAAAAATGAGCAGAAAGAAAGTGGCTGAAACACACTATAGGGAATGATGACCCTGAGGCAAGAGATTAGGACATGGTCAACTGGCTGAGCAAGTGAACATGACTTGTCAGTCACAGAAATCCAGGACACATGGAGAAAACAGTTCCCAAACCCTGCACTTGGGACCAATCAGAAAGTATTATCTTCAATTCATCTAGCACAAAATCAAGCAAGTTTCTGACAGAACAGCCTTGGTGTGATGTCAACATGAAAACTGAGGAAGACAAAAGACGTTAGCCATTAACCTCATAGCCACTGTGAACTCTCAGTGGCCCAATCTCACTCTGCAATGTTTTAGTCTTTCCCTACCTTTAACTGGCCCTCTCTCACTCTGCAGAACGTAATTCTTTTCCCATCTTTAATAAATGAAAAGCAGGGTCTGGGGATTTAGCTCAGTGGCATAAGCATCTGCCTGGCAAGCACAAGGTCATGAGTTCAATTTCTGATACCAATAAATTAAATAAATAAATAAATAAATAAATACCAGGCATAGTGGAGAATACCTGTAATCCCAGCACTTGGGAGGTTGAAGCAGGGGAATCACCATGAGTTTGAGGCCAGCCTGGGTCACATATTGAGTTTAGAGCCAGCCTACATTACACAGTGAGACCCTGACTCAAAAAAACTGTAAAACTTCACTATCTTTTTTTATATGCCTGCCCAATTCTTTGTTTGGGATATCAAGAATCTGGAAAGAATCCCTGAAAAGAGTCTACTCAACCCCAGAACCTGACAATAACTCTATACACAACTACTGTAAATATTATATAATTTAAATATTCTTCTTAAATATTCTATGTAATGTATTATAACTATTAAATATTAGCAATTACATATAATTTGTTATATATGTATATATTATATATATACACACACAACAGATACAATTTAAGACTGGAAAAACAGTATCAAACATGTAAGAGAAATGCTATACTCTTAAGGCCTTCTGGACAATCTAAAAAAGAATGAGCATCTTTTTTTTTTTTTTGTACTGGGGATCGAACTCACGACCTCGAGCTTGCCAGGCAGGTGCTTAAGCCACTGAGCTAAATCCCCAGCCCGAATGAGCATCTTTCAAGCAAAAAAATAACGACAGAAAAATTGGTCAAAGAACTGACAATCAATTTTAATTTGATAAAATAGTACAGGGATAATTTTTGATGTTTAAAACTTGTTTTAGAGAGAGAAAAAAAATCTATTTGAAAGTAACTAAACATTATTGTTAATTGTGTAATACTAACAGCTACATATACAGTAAATAGAATAATCCATTTAGCAAGTATTAAAATTATTTTCCAGACATTATGACTGTCTTACTTTCTCATTGCTGAGACACAATACCCAAAATCTATGATTCAAAGGAGAAAAAGTTTATTTTGGCTTATAGTTTGTAGAGGTTTAGTCTTGCTGTCATCTGGTCCCAAACCAGGGTGGCATGGCAGAGGGATGTGGAACTGGAAAACTGTTCATACTATGACAACAAAAGGAAGCAGAAAATAATAAAGGGAGAAAATACAGCCCTCCAGGCCATGCCCCCATTGACCCACCTCCTCCCAACATCACATATAGCTATAAATTTATCAATGGACCAATCCATTAATGAGTATCATATCCCCTCCCCCGATCCAATCACCTCCCAAAAGCCTCACCTATGAACACAAGGGGCTTTGAGGGGACATCCAAATATAAACCATGACAATGATTGTAGCTTTTTTTCTTTGTAGTGCTATGAATCAAATGCAAGGTCTTGTGTTTGGTAGGTTAGGTACTTTATCACTGAGCTGTGCTTGAGCCCTTCTAGATACTTTCAATTATAGTTACTATGCTAATGTGTGCTTCACAGTACAAAAAAGTTAATTTCTAAACCTGATGTGGCCCACTATGGTGGCAAAAATCTATAATCCCAGCATTCAGGAGGCTGAGATTAGAGGTTCACTATGAGTTCAAGGCTAGCTTGAACTACATCATAAGACCTGTCTTTAAAAAAAAACAAAGTCAGTAAAATACAATAAACCAATTGTGAAGGTACCCCGGGAGGCTGAGGCAGGAAGATCAAAAGTTCCAGCCAACCTGGGCAAGGGCTTGTCCTCAAAAAAAAAAAAAAAGAACACAGTGAGGGGGTTGGAGATGTAGCTCAGTCTGAAGGCTCTGGGTTCAATACCTAGTGCCACAAAAAAAAAGTTACATTTCTTAGAGCGCTAAAACTTTCACAAGCTTGTATTCTTTCTCAAATGTGATGAGGAAATTTGTGCAGAATTTTCACAAATTCTGGATTTAGAGACTCTTTTTACCGATTAGGAATTCTGTAGAAATTGAAGAATATTATACTATATAAAATGTTACATATATAAGCCCTGACTCCTTTTCATTAATTTTAATCTAGTCTATCTAATACTGCTTCTCTATAACTGTGTAATCTATTCCTTTTTTGTAACATCACTGAACAGTCAACTAAACATGAATCAACAATTCTACGAAGTACAAAACTACTGCTAATTTTTTTAGTTTTGTTCCTGAGAATTCACTAATCACACAGCTTGGTTGCAGAGAACAAAATGGGTTACATATTGAAATAAATTTGGCATTAGAAACATTAATCCTTTTCAAATCTGCTGAGATATTATATAAAGCAGTAGTACATAAAATAAAAAACCAAATGATAAAAGTTTATTTTTCAGAAAAGTCTCAAGTTGTTTTTTTTTTTAAAGTTACACTAAAAAAAAAAATCTATCCATGATATTTGTACAGTTAAACATAGTTATCCCTTAGTGCTACAGTTTGGATCTCAAAAGTCCTCCAAAGGCCCATGTGTTAAAGGTTTGGTCCCAGAGTGGCACTCCTGGGCATGGTGCTACATTCAGGAGGTAGGGACTAATGGGAGGACGTTAGGTCATTGGGGATGTGCTCTTACAGGAGATTGTTGGACGATAGCCTCTTCTTCTCTATTTCCTAGCCACAAGATGAGCATTTTCATTCTGTCATGCATGTCTGCTAAGATATGCAGCCTAACCACAGCCCCAAAACAACAGGGTCAATCTAGCATGGACTAGAAACTGAAATTATAAGTCAAAATAAACTGACCGAGTATTTTGTTTAGTGACAGAAAGTTAGCATGTCCTGTATGCACTGGAGATTGAAATCCAGAAATCAACCCTCTACCCTTGTGAATACAAAAATCTGAGAATGGTCAAGTTTATAATGCAAAATGGCATATTATTTGCATATAACATCCTCCCATATACTTAAGCACTCGGGTCACATGTTTAATATAAATACTGTATAAGTAGTTGTTATACTGTTGTCTAGGAAATAATGTTATGAAAAAGTATGTATGCTCAGTAGGGAACCAATCATCTACTTTTGTTTTTTTTGAGATAGGGTCTCACTATGTATGATAGACTGCCCCTGAACCCACTATATATCCCAGGCTGGCATCAAACTCACAGTAATCCTCCTGCCTCACTTTCCAAAGTGCTGGGATTACAGGTTGCACCACCACGCCTGGTCCTCTTTTTTTTAACCATCTACATTTTCCATCGCAGATGCAGAGCATCTTCATACAAAGAGTCAACTGTGTAAGTAATGCCACATAAGAAAACTAATCTATTTGAAAACATGAGTCTCAGAAATTTCATTCTCATTTCTGTATCAAATATGTGACAAGACTGCAAAAAGTGAAAACATTCACTGGTTCAAGACACCCTAACATATATGAATGAAATCAGGAGGAATCAATGTTAACATAAAATTTAAGAATATATTACTTAAAGGACAGCATTTCTAAGACATTTTAAATATTAGCTCACTTGTTAGCTTTCAATAGTTAAAAGATATTTCATAGATACTGAAACCAAGGAAATGCAGGGAAAAAGGCCTTAATGCAAAATATAGTTACAACTTTGAAGTCTGTTTCACCAGTTTAAAACATGTTATGACATGCAGTAAGTTTTGATCTCATGGATAACTATTTTCGTCTATAGGAGAATGGTCTACATTATTCAATAATTGCATTTTCTGCTTTTAAGAGTTCTTGCAAGCCATTGCTCAGGCAAACTGCGGCAGCTCCTAGGAGAGAACCACCCAGCATCTCCTGAGATCTGTGCCACGTGGGAAGTTAGGGCACTGTGAAAACAAGCAGCCAGCCCACCTCCCTAGTGGGCAGTCATTGCTCAGGCAGGTGGTGGCAGCTCCAGTGGGAGGGCAGCCCAGTGTTTCCTGAGATCTGTGCCATGTTGGAACTTAGGGCGCTGGGAAACCAAGCAACCTGTTCGCCTCCCTGGTGGGCAGTGGTGAACCTACCAGCACGAGGGCTGAGAATCAAGCATCCACCCCCACCCCCAACCCCACCCCGTTAGCAAATAGGAGCCAGAGGTCTGAACATTTCTTGGGAGGTTGACCATATGCAATATAGCAAATAGGGGAGATTTCCTTCTACCAACTCTTTGAAGGCAAATATTGTTATCACTGTTTTGCTTTGTTCTGATTGACTGTATTGCTCTATTCAATATTCTGTTTTGTTAAGTTCTAAAATGTTCTGTATTGGGTTTGATTTTGCTATACCTGATTGAAAGAACAACTATTGTGAAGATAATGAGATATACTACGGCACCTATTGCTATTATCCCGGTAACCTGTTGTGATGTTCTGTATCAATTTTACTGTACTGTCTCAATTGGCTATGTTCTGTCTTGTTCTGTTGTATTTCATTACCTTCAAAATAAGAAAAAAAAAAATTCTAAACACCAAAAAAAAAAAAAAGAGAGAGAGTTCTTACAATGAAACTATGAGCCATTGTTTTCGGAGAATTCTGTTACCTTATGTAAACTGGTTATGTGTTTGGTAATCTAATTTTAAACTGGACAGATTTAGTCTATTCTAGTTAAGTCACAAATGTTAAAATGTAAATTTATTTTGATTAAAGAATTTTTTCACTAAAGAATAAAAGAAATAAGGAAGCTGCAATAGGTATAGTAATACTAAAAAAACCAGATATCAGGTCTGGGGGTACAATATGATAGTAGAGCACTTGCCAAAAATGTGCATATAGTATAGTATTTCCCTGGTTTAATCTACAAAAAAAGGGAGGGGTAGATACTAGAGCAAAGAATATTACTAGTGATAAAAAAGGTTGGTTCAGAGTCAGGCATGGTAATGCATGTCTATAATCCCAGCACTCGAGAGGCTGAGGAAGAGGATTACCTGGAGCTTAAAACCAGCCTAGGCTATATACAGTTGAATTCAAAACCAGCCTAAACTGCTCAAAAAAAAAAAAAAAAAAGTAATGACAGCAGCAGATACATCAGTGGAGGCATGTAATCATCACTACTCAGTAGGCTGAGTCAGGAAGATCAAAAATTCAAGATCAACCTCAGAATTTATTGAGACCCTGTCTCAAAAAATTTTTTAAAAGGGATTGGGTACAGTTCAGTAATAGTGCACATGCCTACCCTGCATCAGGTCCTGGGTCTAACCACTGGTACCATAAAGGGAGAGAGTGAGACAGAGAGAGATAGACAGACAGACAGACAGACAGACAGAAGAACCAAGAGAGAGGGAGAGAAACTAGTTACCACATATTGTATATTTACTATGTGCCACTTAATACATATTTCATCTAAATCCCTCCCAAAATTCCATGAGATCATCAGTGATAATCTCACAGATAAGCAAAGTGAGGTTCACAGATGAGAAAACTTCACAGATGAGTCAAGTGAGGTTTAAATAGTTTTAAGATCAGGAATAAAACCATTTCTGTTCATCTATAAAACTACAGGTGTCCCTTTCTTTTCTTTTAGATTTATTGTAGTTATTTTGTTTGGTTTCTTTGGGAAGGGTTGTTTTATTTTTGTTTCCATTTTTTTGCTTTTTGTTTCTGTTTTGCAGTGCTGGGGATCAAACCCATGGCCTTGCCCGTACCCAACAAGCCCTCTAACACTAGGAATGTTTTGTTTAACATGAAAGAATGTCAGAGGGAAAAATATGATGTTTGTCTGCATAACTCAGCTTTATTCACTGGCAAAGTTAGATTATAACCTGAACATTTACACTGATCCAGTTCACATTTATTAAAGTATCACTATAGGAAATTTTACTTACATTATTTCTAATCATCACAAAACCCCATAGAATATTACTAGTTTTACAAACAGGAATAAAAGTTCAAAAAGTTCACACAGTAAATGTCAATAATTCCAACAAAAAAGTTAGGATTTATAAAGGTTCCCCATTTTTCTTTTAGGGACCTGGGGATAATAAGAGAATAGAAAATTGTATCGACTCAAGTAACATTATTCAGCAGAAACAAGTTATGTGAACCTAAGCCCTAATAATGGATATTTTACGCTATTATTTTTTTCCCAGTGTTGGGGACAGAACCCAGGGCTCTGCTCTACCTCAGTTATATCCCCAATTCAATGCTATTACCCATTATGCACACGTGCAAACACACACACACACACACACACACACACACACTATCCTAGCTTCAATGGTAAAACAGCAGAAGTAAAATCAAATGCAGACATTTTTTGAGACCACATTCTTATAAAAGCAAATATTACTGAGTTATGCAAGATACAGAATTTCTGCCCTCTCGGAAATGATCCAGTGAGACAGGTAGAAAAAACACAGTGGCAATTTCAAAACAGTGTGATAAATAATACCACTGAAGTGAGCATAGGTTCTGTGGAAGTACAAGAGATGACCAACTGATGCAGTCTTAGAAGATCTGTAATGATGCCCAGAGGAACTGCTAAGTTGAAAAACAACCTAGAAAGCATTGCAGGTAATGCAAAGATCAGAAGAAATACCAAATAATTCATTTGCTTTTCAACTCATGAAGGAAAAAAAAAAGTGTTCCCTAAGACAGCATATCAACTGCTTCTCTACATTCTAAACAGAAAAAAAAGTCACAATGTACTAAACTAACTGCAAAATGGATCAAAGATTTAAATATTAAAATAGAGACACTAAATCTGCTGGAAGACAGAATAAGTAGAACTCTTGAAGATACTGGTGTGGGCAAAGACTTAGCAATAAAACCCCAACTGCACAGGAACTATCACAAAGACTCACAACTGGGATCTCATTTTATTAAAAAGCTTTTGCACAGCAAGAGAAACCATAAACAGAGTGAAGAGCTAACCCACGATGTGGGAAAAAATGTTTGCCAGCTGTTCCTCAGACAAAGTATTACTATCAAGAACATATAAAGAACTCAAAAAAATCAGACCTCCCAAATTTAAAGACCCAATCTAAAAATGGGCATCTGGCAGCAGAGAACAGCCTCTCTGAGAGTCACTGTCCAGACGCGGGTATACAGCAACGTGAGGATGATAAGAACAAAGGAAGTGGGTCCCCTGGGCCCAAGAAGAATCTAAAGTGCGAACTGAAGCCCACAGAGAGAGTATAAAGAAAAACTTCAATAAAGAAGAAGGCAGTACCTGGTGGCACCTTCACCCTGAGACAGGACTCACTGTATGAGAGGATCTGTTGGAACCTGGGGACACACAGTCACAGTAACAGTGATGGCTGGTGACTCCAGAAGCATGTGCAGAAAGACATGGCAGTGGAGGGGAGCAGCTGACATGGAGGACTACACTGGATGGTGCTGCTGGTTCTAATAATCCATGACTGAGATTAACTAAGGTTCACAGCCAAGGATTTAGCTCAGCGGCATAAGCGCCTGCCTTGCAAGTGCATGGTTGTAAATTCAATCCCTGGTACAAAAAAAAAAAAAAAAAAAAAACAACAACAAACTAAGGGTCACAGAAAATACAGTGGCACAGTACCAAAGAAACAGGGATCAGGGCAAACAAGCAACAACTTCTCATCTCCAACAAACTGAAGCAGTAAGATCAACAGACTCAAAACCCAAAAACCAGCTACATTTGGAAGATACCTCAGAGAAGTAGTCATCACCTAAGGGTCCTAAATACTACCAATAAAGCAACCCACCATAAGCAATTTACAAGTATTACCCCAGGAATTAAACTGAAAGAACAGAGAAAAAAAAATGAGAAGACATTTAAGCAAAACGCAGTCCCAGACATCCCATTCACCAAAGGCAAATCTGGAGGCAATGAGGTAGGATGATCTGAAAGTTCCCCATCAGGCCTCTCTGAAGTGGTAACAGCAAAGCAATTGAATGAGGCTCTGGAAAAAATGAAATCAGATATAATCTCTCAGATAACTACAGAGATTACCAAAACACATACCATGCTTAGCAATGTTAGAACAGACACAGACAAAAAAATAGGTGAGCTTAAGAAAATTATGGAAAAAAAACACCAAAATGAGTAGAAAATTATGGAAATTCAGTATAGGAAAGAAATGGAATCCATAAAGCAGATTCAACCAGGAGAATAAAAACTCCATTCAAAGTATTCAAAGCACACTTTCGGCGACCTGCACGACATAGACCCTGGTGCATGGGTACCTGCACAGTGCAGTTGACTCGGGGTGCCGGGAGAACAAGGAACTCTTCCTCTCTCTGGGAGGTGGCTGAGAGTGTGGCAGACTTTCGGCAGCCCGAAGGAGAGAGACCCTGGCACATCGGAACCTGCACAGTGCAGTTGACTCAGGGTGCCAGGAGAACAAGGAACTCTTCCCATCTCTGGGGGGTGACTGTGATCCTGCCTGCCTGTGGGCTGAGAATCAGACATCTCATGTGTCCTGTCCCCCATGC
>PVJX010033882.1:0-19340 GCA_004027295.1 Dolichotis patagonum
TCCAGCGTACCCAGCTATACAAAGCAAATATTAACAGAAATGAAAAGTCAAATAAGCAATAACACAATTATAACAGGAGACTTTCACACATCATTGACACAAAGGGACAGATCAACTAGAGAGAAAATCAGCAAAGAAATAACAGAACTGAATCACACCTGTGAACAAATGGACTTGATAGATGTATATAGAGTTTTACATCCAACAACATCAGAATATACATTCTTCTCAGCAGTACATGGGACAGTGTCTAAAATAGACCATATACTAACCCACAGAACATGTTTAAGTAAATGCAAAAAACTGAAAGTATCCCTTGCATGTTATCAGATCATAGGGCCATGAAATTAGAATTTAATGATAAAAGCAACTGCAAGATGATCACAAACACATGGAAACTGAGCAATACACTCTTGAGCAATCAGTGGGTCATGGAAGAAATTAAAGAAGAAATTAAACAATATCTACAAGCAAATGAAAATACACACACAACTTACCAGAATTTGTGGGATGCAGTGAAAGCAGTCCTCAGAGGAAAATTTATTGCACTGAGATTCCCACATCAGGAAGACAGAATGAACACAAATAAAAAACCTAATGCTACAACTCATACATCTAGTAAAAGAAGAGCAAGGCAAACCAAAGCCAAAGGAAGGGAGGAAACTGTAAAGATTAGAGCAGAAAATAATGCAATAGAGACTAAGAAAACAGTACAAAGGATCAATGAATCAAAGAGTTGGTTCTTTGAAAGAATAAATAAAATTGATAAGCCCCTGGCCAACCTCATTAAAAAAGGAAAGAAAAAACTCAAATTCATGGAATAAGGAATGAAAAAAGTGAAATGATTACAGACTTGGTGGAAATACAGAAGATCATCAACACCTATGTTGAAAACCTCTACTCTCATAGGTTTGAAAACCCTAAAGAAATAGACAGATTCCTAGATACATATGAACTATCAAAGCTCGATCAGGAAAATGTAAAACTGCTGAATAGCCCAATTTCTATTACTGAAATTGAAAATGTAATTAAGTCCTTGCCTACAAATAAGAGTCCAGGCCCAGATGGAATCACTGCAGAATTCTACAAGAAATGCAAAGAAGACTTAATTCCGACACTCCTCAAACTCTTCAATGAAATTGAGAGGGAAGCAATTCTTCCTAAGTCATTCCTGGAAGCAAGTATTACTCTAGTACCAATACCAGAGAAAGACCCAACTAAAAAAGAGAACTATAGGCCAATCTCCCTAATGAACTTAGATGCAAAAATTCTCAATAAAATATTAGCAAACAGGATACAGCAATTCATCAAGAAGATTATTCACCCTGACCAAGTGGGATTCATCCCAGGAATGCAGGGATGGTTCTACATATGTAAATCAATAAATGTAATCCACCATATCAATAGAGCCAAAAGTAAGAATCACATGATTGTCTCTATAGATGCAAAAAAAGCTTTTGGAAAGGTCCAACACTCATTCATGATGAGAACTTTAAAGAGAATTGGAATTGATGGTCTTTACCTCAATATGATAAAGGCTTTCTATGACAAATCTACAGCCAGTATTATATTAAGTGGTCAAAAACTGAAAGTCTTTACCTTAAAATCAGGTACAAGACAAGGATGTCCCCTATCACCGCTCCTATTCAACATACTACTGGAAAATACTAGCCAGAGCAATTAGACAAGAGAGAGAAATAAAAGGAGTAAAGACAAGAAAAGAGGAAGTTAAATCATCATTATTTGCAGATGACATGATACTTTACATAGAAGACCCCCTAAACTCCATTGACAAACTCCTATATATAATAAATAAATTCAGCAATATAGCAGTATACAAAGTCAATACTCAAAAATCAATAGCATTTCTATACACTAACAACAAAAATACTGAGAGAGAAGTAAGAGAAGCCACACCCTTCACACTATCATCCAGAAAAATGAGATACTTAGGAATTAATCTCACGAAAGATGTAAAAAAGCTATAGAAGGAAAATTATAATACTCTAAAAAAGGAAATCAAAGAGGACCTCAGAAAATGGAAAGACATCGCCTGTTGATGGATAGGAAGAAAAAACATTGTGAAAATGGCCATTCTCCCAAAATTACTATGCAGATTCAATGCAATCCCAATCAAAATACCACTAACATACCTCATAGGTCTAGAGAAATCACTACTAAAATTCATCTGGAACCAGAAGAGATGTACAATAGCAAAGGCAATTCTAAGCAGCAAAGGCAAGGCAGCAGGCAACACAATTCCTGATTTGAAATTATACTACAAAGCTACAGTAATAAAATCACCATGATACTGGAATAAAAACAGACCTGAACATCAATGCAATAGATTGGAAGATAAAATAACAACCACACACACACACTCTATCAACTTATCTTTGATAAAGGGGCCAAACATGTTTGCTGGAAGAATGACAGTCTCTTCAACAAATGGTGCTGGAAAAATTGGCTATCCATAAGCAGAAGACTAAAACTATACCCTTGCCTATCACCATGTACTAAACTAAAATATAAATGGATCTAAAGATCTAAATCTTAAAACAGAAACACTAAATCTTTTGGAAGACAATGTTGGTAAAAATTCGAAGATATAGGGTTAGGTAGAGAATTCATGAACAAGAATCAAACTGCACAGGAAATACTTCCCAGAATCAATGACTGGGACCATATTATTAAAGAGTTTCTTCAAAAGAGATTTCCAGCAGAGTGAAAAGAAAACCCACAAATTGGTAAAAAAAATCTTAATGGATTGTCCCTCAGACAAAGAACTTCTGTCTAGCACTTATAAAGAATTTTAAAATCAGACCCTCAAAATTCAAAGACCCAATTCAAAAATGGGCATCTGAAGTGAATACACAGTTTTCAGATGAAGAAATACTAATGGGAAATAAATACATAAAAAAATGTACATCATCATTAGTCATAAGAGAAAAGCAAATTAAAAACCACACTGAGATTCCACCTCACCCCAGAAAAATGGCCAGGATAGAAAAAACTACCAACAACAAGTGCTGGAGAGGCTATGAGGAAAAAGGAACTCTTCTGCTCTTTTGGTGGAAGTGTAGACTGGTGCAACCACTGTGGATGTCAGTCTGGAGATTCCTCAAAATGCTGGGTTTGGAAGTCCCAATTGACTCAGCTATTCCACTTCTAGGCATATTCCCAGAGGAAATGAAAGCATCATACCACAGTGATATATGTGCACCCATGTTTATCGCAGCACAACTTGTAATAGCCAGATCATGGAAACAACCTAAGTGCCCATCAACTGAGGAATGGATAAAAAAGTTGTGGTATTTTTATACAATGGAGTACTACTCAGCTATAAAAAATGATCACCTTGAGATATTTATAAATAAATAGACATGACTTGAGACCATACTCATAAGTGAAATGAACCAAACACACATGGGTAAAAACAGTTTAGTCTCCCTAGTATCAGAGTTGGTAAGAGTATGTAAGATTTTATAGTAGTCATGATTTCCCATTTCATTGCCTTGAAGCCTTTCAATGTTTTGATTCATCATTTGGAATGGTTTTAATCTGTTTTGTTTGACTTCATTATGTGTGATGGTATGAACAGCTGTTTTGAAGAAAACAAAACATTGCTGATTTAATATCATCTTACTTAGAAGTCCTACTATGCTTCTACTCTGCTATTACCATTGGCTCTATCATGTTGTGTCATATTGGTATTTTAACATATGTGATAGTATAAACAAATCTTTTTATTCAAAATGAGATATTATAGTAGCCATTGATCATAGTTATTTGGATCCAAGTGTCCTGTAATTCTTTCATTCTGTTGAATGGTTTTATACTATTGTGTTATATTTGATATTATTGTATCTGAAACTATGCTCATCTATAGCAGAGAAAGATATTTTGACAGCTACTTTTAATGTCCGGTTGTCTTGTTGTAAAGTGTTGTGTTGCTTATATTGTTCTGTTCTGATCTGCTTTGTTCTGCCTTTTGTTTTATTCACTTTAAAATAAAAAAGTAATAAGAACTGTAGGAGTAATAAAACCCCAAATGCATAATTGCTACTGTAAAAGAGTGAGCAAAAGAAAGTGCTCTAAAGGATATAACTACATGTATGTTTAAGTGTGGAAGATAGATGACCATACTACTGTTTTTGTTTTACTGTTGAGCAGAAATGTTAATAGTTTCAGTGTTTGAATGTCTATTTTGTATGCTTTAATTTTGTACTTGAACAACTCTTTCTAAGATGGAAGTATGTAATTTATCAACTAGTTATTTTTTAGTGGGTTTTTGTTGTTGTTGCTGTTTTCTTTTTTTTTTCTTTTGAATTCTGCATTGTTTCTACCCTTTTTTCTGTTTTGTTTGGGTTTTTTTCTGAATAAAATTTAAAAAAACAAAGAAAGCCTGCAAAACCACTTAAATGAAGCTGAGGATAGAATCTTTGACCTTGCAGACAGGATTGAAGATGGCGATCTTTAAAGGGTAGAACTTAAAAAACAATGCAGCATGAAATGACAATCCAACAGCTACAAGATGATGCCCGGAGAAACAATGTTAGAGTAATAGGCATTATTGAGGAGACAGGAGGCAATGCAAATGAGATAGCTAAGCTGTTCACAGAAATAATGTCAGAAAATTTCCCAAACATGAGGGGAAAATCAGATAAACAGGTAAATGAGGCATATAGAGTGCCACACCATCACAACCAACATAAATCTACACCCAGACATATAATAACTAAGATTCCGGACATACAGCATAAAAACAAAATACTAAAAGCCATTAGACAAAAGACACAATTCACCTATCAAGAAACCCTATTAGAATCACAGCAAACTTCTCAGCACAAACCTTCAGGTTTAGACTAGCTTGAAGTGAAGTATTTCAAGCCCTAAAAGAAAACAACTTTCAAACCAGACTGACGTTCCCAGCAAAACTGTCTTTCAAATTTAACAGAGAAAGAAGATATTTCCATGACAAAGAACAACTAAAGAAATTCATATCCATCAAACCAACCTAAGAAGGAGTGCTGAAGGACATGCTAGGTAGAGATAAAAATGACCACAATCTCCAGAGCAACAACAGAAAGAACTCACCAATCTAGACAAGAAAATAAAGAGAGAAAAGCAGGAAACTAACAACAGTAACACAACATGGCAAAGTCAAGCCAGTATATATCAGTGATATCCATAATGTAAATGGGCTCAATTCACATATCAAAAGAAACAGGTTGACAGAATGGATCAAGAAACAGGACCCCACAATATGCTGTATACAACAAACACATCTCACTCAAAAAGAAATTCATAGATTAAAAGTCAAAGGATGGAAAACAGTATTCCATTCAATGGAAATGGAGAAAAAAGCAGCGGTAACTATTCTATTGGAGAAAATGTGAACTTCAAACCTAAAATGATTAAAAGAGACAAGGTCACTACATATTCATTAGTGGAAAAATTGAAGAGGAAGAACTAAAAATTATAAATATATATTCACCAAACACAGGAGCACCCAACTATATAAGACAGATACTAAAGGACATGAAAAACCAAATGCACAAGAACACAATTATTACAGGTGACCTTAACAGCCCACTGTCATAAAGTGATAGATCACCTAGACAAAAAGTAGCAAAGAAATAATAGAACTGAATCATACCTGTGAGCAATTGGACTTAGTAGATGTTTACAGAGTCTTCCACCCAACCACATCAGAATACACATTCTTGTCACCTGCCTATGGGACATTCTCCAAAATAGACCATATATTATCCTATAAAACATTTGTAAGTAAATGCAAAGGTATTGAAATTGTCACATGCATAGTATCTGACCATAACACAGTGAAACTGGAAATTAATGGCAAAAGAAATTGCAAAACTGGCATAAATACACGGATATTAAATAACAACCTTTTGAACAACCAGTGGGCTACAGAGGAAATTAAAGAAGAAATAAAGTAATACCTACAATTCAATGAAAATGCAGACACAACATACTGTAATCTGTGGAATGCAAAGAAAGCAGTCTTAAGAGGGAAATACATAGCAATAAATTTTCATATCAAGAAAACAGAATGAGCACCAATAAATAGTCTAATGCTTCATCTGAAGCTTCTAGAAAAACAAGAGCAAGTTAAATCTAAAGCTCATAGAAGAGAGGAAATTGTAAAGGTTAGAGCAGAAATCAACGCAATTGAAACTAAAAAATACAATGAATCAAAAAGCTAGTTTTTTGAGAGAATCAAAATAATTGACAAACCTCTAGCTAACCTTATACAGAAAAAGAAAGAAAAAACCTAAATTCATGCAATAAGGACCGAAAATGGGGAAATTACCACAGATCCCATAGAAATTCAAAAGTTCATGAACACCTACTTTTAAAATCTCTACTCACATAAGAGAGGAAAACACAGAGGAAATGGACAGATTTCTAGAAACATATCAACATCAAAGCTCAAGCAAGAAGATATAGCAATTTTGGATAAACCAATTTCAGCTATTGAAATTGAAAACGTAACAAAAATCCTACCAACAAAGAAAAGCCCAGGTCCTGATGTATTCACACCTGAGTTCCATGAGAAATTTAGAGAAGACTTGATGCCAATACTCCTTAAACTCTTCAATAAAATTGAAAAGAAAGCAATCATCCCTAACTCATTCCTGGAGGCAAGTATTACTCTGATACCAAAACCAGAAAGAGACCCGACCAAAAGGAGAAGTATAGGTGAATCTCACTAATCAACATAGATGCAAAGATTCTCAATAAAATACTAGCAAACAGAATGCAGCAAATCAGCAAGAAGATTATACATCATGACCAATTGGGGTTCATTTCAGGAATGCAGGGATGATTTAATATACACAAATCAATAAATGTAATACACCACATCAACAGAGACAAAAACAAAAACCACATGGTCACTCAACAGATGCAGAAAAATCTTTCAATAAGGTCCAACACATGTTCATGATAAAAACCCTTCAAAATCTCAGAATACATGGTGTCTACCTCAACCTTATAAAGGCTATCTATGACAAACCAACAGCCAATATTATACAAAATGGACAAAAACTGAAAACTTTCACTTTAAATCAGGAACAAGACAAGGATTTTCACTATCATCATTCCTATTCAATATAGTTCTGGAAACACTAGCCAGGACACTCAGACAAGAGAAATAAATAAAAGGAATAAAGATAGGAAGGAAGAAGTTAAATTATCACATTTGCAAATGACATGATATTCTATATAGAAGGCCCAAAAAACGGCATGAAAAGACTGCTAGAGGTAATAAACAAATTGAGCAGTGTAGCTGGCTACAAAGTTAGTGCTCAAAAATCAATAGCATTCCTGTACACAAACAAGAAATTCACTGAAAGAGAAATTATGGAAATATCGCACTTCAAAATAACATCTAAAAAATGAAATCCTTAGGAATCAGACTAACTAAAAATGGAAAAGAACTATGGACTGAAAAATATACTATGTTAAAAAGGGAGATTGAGGAGGATATCATAAAATGGAAAGATGTTCCATGCTCTTGGCTAGGAGGAACCAACATCGTGAAACTGGTCATATCCCCCAAACTATTATACAGATTTAATGCAATCCCAAGCAAAATTCCATTGACATACCTCAAAGATCTAGAGCAAACACTCCTAAAATTCATTTGGAACCAGAAGAAACCTAGAATAGCAAAGGCAATTCTGGGCAATAAAGGCAAGGTAGGAGGCACCTCAATTCCTGACTTGAAACTATACTACAAAGCCACAGTGATAAAATCAACATGGTACTGGCAAAGAAATAGACCTGAGGATCAATGGAACAGATTAGAAGATGAAAGTATAGGTATAAACACACTCAGCCACCTGATATTTGACAAAGGAGCTAAACATGTTCACTGCAGGAAGATTAGCCTCTGTAATAAATGGTGTTGGAAAGATTGGCTCTCCACATGCAGAAGAATGAAACTAGATCCATGCCTATCACCATGCACAAAATTAATGACTAAATGGATCAAAGACCTAAACATTGAAACAGAAACACTAAATCTACTAGAAGATAAGGTAGGTAGAAATCTTGCAGACATAGGTGTAGGCAGAGATTTCATGAACAAAATGCAAACTGCATGAGAAACACTTCAGAGAATCAAAAACTGGGATCTCATATTATTGAAAACTTCCTGCTCTTCAAAATAAAGAAAGCTACCAACAATAAATGCTGGAGACACTGTGGGGAATAAGGAATGCTTCCATACTGGTGGTGGGAGTGTAGACTTGTGCAATCACTGTGGATGTCAGTCTGGAGATTGGAATTCCCATTTGACTCAGATATTCCACTTCTAGACATATTCCCAGAAGAATTAAAGCATACCACAGTGATATATGTGCACCCATGTTTATAGCAGCACAATTAGTTTTTATTTTAATTTTTTATTTTAAAGAGAATAAAACAAGAGAGGGCAAACAGAGCAGATCATAACAGGACAACATAGGCAACACATTACTTTACATTAAAACAACCAGACATTAACAGTAGCTATCACAATATCTCTTTCTCTGCTATAGTTGAGCATAGTTTCAAATACAATAATGTCAAACATAAGAAAATAGTATAAAACCATTCAAAGTGTGAAAGAATTACAGGGCATTCTGAACCGAATAACAGAGAATGATCAATGGGTACTATAATATCTCATTTTCAATAAAAAATTTGTTTATACTATCACACATATTTAAATCCCAATAAGACACAATGTGATAGATAGAACCAATTGTAGTAGAAGATTAGAAGTATGGTAGGACTTCTAAGAAGGATCATATTAAATCAGCAATAGCTGTCATAATGTTTTGTTTTCCTCAAAACAGCTGTTCATATCATCATGCATGATATAGTCAAACAGAATAAAACCATTTCAACTGATGAATGAAAATACTGAAAGGCTTCAAAGCTAAGAGATGGGAACTCATGCTCACCATAAAATCTTATATACTCTTATCAACTCTCATACTAAGGAGACTATATGGTATTTACACATGTGAGTCTGGTTTATTTCACTTATGAGTATGGCCTCAAGTCGTGTCCATTTATTTATAAATATCTCAATGTGGTCATTCTTTATAGCTGAGCTATGAATTACACAATTACAAATTACACAATTTGTAATAGCCAGATCTTGGAAACAACCTAAGTGCCCATCAACTGAGGAATGGATAAAGAAAAGTTGTGGCATTTTTATACAATGGAGTACTGCTGAGCTATAAAGAATGATCACATTGAGATATTTATAAATAAATGGATGCAACTTGAGACCATACTCATAAGTGAAATAAATCAAATTCACATGTATAAATACTGTATAGTCTCTCTAATGTAAGAAATGGTAAGAGTAAATAAGATTATATGGTAATCACAATTCCCCATTACATTGCTTTGAAGCCTTATAATGTTTTCATTCATCAGTTAGAATAGTTTTATTCTGTTTTCTATGATTTTACTATGTGTGATTGCGTGAACAGTTATTTTGAAGAAAACAAGACATTATGGCAGCCATTGCTGATTTAATATCATCTTGCTCTAAAGTCCTACCATTCTTTTGTTCTATTACCATTGTTTCTATCATGTTGTGTCTTATTGGATTTTAATATGTGTGATAATATAAACAAAAATTTTTTATCAAAATGATGTATTATAGTAGCTATTTTTCACTTTTGGTTACTTGGTTCAGAATGCCCTGTAATGCTTTCATTCTTTTGAATGGTTTTGTACTATTTTGTTATGTTTGATTTCATTGTGTATGAAGCTGTGCTCAACTATTTCAAAGAAATAACATTATGTTAGCTACTCTTAGTATTCGGTTGTTTTGTTGTGAAGTGCTGTGTTGCTTACATTGTTCTTTTCTGATTTGCTTTGTTCTGTTCTCTTTTGCTGTATTATCTTTAAAATAAAATTTAAAAACTAAAATCTATGATTCATAGACAAGAATAAATATCCTTAACTGTGTTTTCCCTTTCAAACACTCACATGAGACACAAGTATTTTCACAATTGTTTACCCTTTTGGAAATTTCTTTTCCATCCTTCATCCCTGTTCTTTTTACCCATTTTACAATCATTTTCTTTCCCACTCCCTGCACATCTACCCTAAGCTTTAACCTTATTCCATAAGCCAGTATACACTCACACATCTGATCAGTTATCTTCCTCCCTCTCAAAATGAATGAATGTTGGTATTGTTAGAAACTTGGTCAGTAAGTAAACTATCCTGTTATTGTCCTTTATATGTATCCTAAAAAAGGCTATCAATCTTTATTTTTATGTATTGCTTCCACCAGAGAATCATCAATTAATCTGTCCCTAGTTTTCAATGGTTTATCAGCTGCACATTTAGAACTCTATATTTCAGTGTGTGCTGTGGAAAAGAAGATAATGTAGGACGTAATTCATTTGTGCCTTCAGATTCTACTTGATAGTGATCTCATTTATATTCCTGGAATTTGATGATAGAATACTTCTGTGCATGTCTAAATCTAAATTTATGGTTTTGTGGGTCAGACAAAACACTTTTCATAATGGGGAGTTCAAGTCTCATGGTAAATTAATCCACAGTTATTCATTCAACTTTTATTGAGGCCCAGTAACAGAAAAACTGTTTCTCAAAATGAGAGTAGTGATATACACAGCATGGCAAGGGTTCGCTTCAGTGCACCACAGATCTGAGCCACAAATCACCGAGGAGAGCCTAACAAACTCTGCAGATGTATCACTATCATCTGCTGGCATGTCAAGCACCACTGTATTTTCTGGCTTGGATATCAGCCAAGAGACAGAGCAGATTTATAGCAGTTTGGACTTGTTGTACAACTTCTTTTGTTTTGAGCTCCACTCCATTAAAACCTTAGATCTATGCCTATTATGGTTCATATCAAGATGTACCCCCAAAGCTTCATGTGTGCAGAGGTGGGGCATTAGGAAAATGATTGAATCTTGAGAACACTATACTCATTAGGAAATTCATCCACTAATGATTTCAGGAGCGAAATGTGTTGTTAGGAGATGGAACCTGGCTAAAGACAGGTAACTGGAGATATGAATTTGGAGGATATATGTCCCTTTCTGCCTCCTATTTTCATTCTGCTTCCTGGTTGCCATGACGAGCAAATTTCCTCTATGTGGTTCTTCCACTATATTATTTCTCTGTTTGAGAATGCTAAACATGAATTAAAACTTTTGAAAATTTGAGCTAAAGTAAACCTCTTCTCCTTTAAATTGTGGAAGTCAGCCATTTTTCCCAGGCAATAAGAAAGAGACAAAGACAAATGAAGAAGTTATTGTCTCCAAAATTCAAAGAAGATTCCACTAGGCATTGTGCTACTATAGTGATTGTAAGAGAAGAAAAATGTAATATCCTCAGAAGGGATGTTTCAACATGCTCCATAATGCTAAAGTCATGGAAATGTTGCTAAATTAGATAGCCTCTCAATTTCTTAAAATGCAAATCAAAATAACACTAATATTCCATCTACTCTTGTAATAATGGCTATCATGAAGAACTCAGAAAACACAAATGTTCTATGTTGTTGGTGAAAATGCAAACTAATACAATCACTATGGAAATCAGTATGGAGATTCCTCACATAACTAAAAATGTAAATTCCATTCACAGAAAATGCAAGAATCACAAAGTGATTGTTTTAGAACAAATATTAACAGACTAAAACAAATATTAACAGACATGAAAACTCAAATAAGCACTTATACAATTGTACTGGGGGATGTCATTAACCCACTGTCACAAAAAGACAGATCGATTACACATAAATTCAAAAATGAAATGCTAGAACTGCACCAAACTTTGAATAATTAGGTGGAGTAGATGTCTAAAAAGTGTTGCACCCAACTTCAGAATACACATTCTTTACAGCTGTATATGGAACAATCTCCAAAATAGATTACATAATAGCTTGTAGAATATGCCTCAGTAGATGCAAAGGAACTGAAGCTATCCCATGCATATTACCAGACCATGGTGCAATGAAATTGATAATCTATGGCAAAAGAAACCCCAAGAACTTCATAAACCTATGGAAATTAAATATCACCCTCTTTAATAATCAATGGCTCACAGATGACTTTAAAGAAAGAATTAGACTGCTTTTACAATGAAATGATAATGAAAATATGACACACTGAAAATTATGGGACACAGTGAAAATAGACTTTCAAGGGAAATTTGTAGCAACAAATACCCTTTTCAGGTAAACAAAGCAAGTACTAATAACAACTTAATGATGAACCTCAAACCTCTAGAAAAAGAAGAGCAGGCTAAGCCAAAAACTCATATGAGGAAGGATATCATAAAGATTAAAGAAGAAATTAACACACTTGAAACTAACAAAAAAATACAAAGAATCAATGACTCAAAGAGGTGGTTCTTTCCAAGGTTAAATAAAATTTAAAAATCCTTACCCAATGTTAATGAAAAGGGGGGACTAAAATCTAAGCAATTAGGAATAAAAAGAGTGAATTCACAAAATACCCTGAAGAAATCCCAAAGATCATCTTTTCCTACTTTGAAAATGTGTACTCTATTAAGATAGAAAATGCAGAATAAATGGGGAGAGTCCTGGATACTTACGAGTTATCAAAACTGAATCAAGAAGAAATAAAAATCCTAAATAAATCATACAAATCTATAAGATTAAAGATGTAATTAAAAATCTAGCAGCAAAGGACAGCCCAGGTCCTGGCAGTCACTGCTGAATTCTACACAAATTTAGAGAAGACCTAGCGCCACTTCTCAAACTATTTAATGAAATTGAAAGGTAATACATACTCCCAAATTCAGCCCTGGAAGCAAACATTATCAAGATAACAAAACTAGAGAAGGATCCAACTAAGAAAGAGAGCTACATGTTAATCTCCCCAATGAACAGAGATGAAAAATTCTCAATAAAATATTGGTAAATAGAATGCAGCAAATCATCAAGAGTAAACACTATGAACAAGTGGGATACATCCCAATGATACAGGGATGGTTCATACGTAAATCACTAAATGTAATACACCATATTAACAGAGCCAAGGGGAAAAAAAACATACAATATTTATTTATTTATTTATTTATTCATTCATTCATTCATTGGTACCAGGGATCAAACTCACAGCCTCGCACTTGCCAGTCAGTTGCTTGTGCTGCTGAGCTACATCCCTGGACATGTGATCAAGTTCCTAGATGTGGGCAAAGCTTTTGACAAGGCCCAGTATGAATTTATGATAAAAACCAAACCAAAAATTGAAGTAGGTGGTCTTTATCTCAATCTGATAAAAGTCATCTATAACAAACCAACAGCCAACATCATACTAAGCAGACAAAAACTACAGGTTTTTGCTCTAAAATCAGGAATAAAATAAAGATGCCCACTCTCTCCACTGTTATTCAATACAATCCTGAAAATTTAACCCAGATCAATGAGACAAGAGAAATAAATAAAAGGAATAAAAATAGGAAAGGGAAAGTTAAATTTTCATTATTTGAAGATGACCTGATACTCTACATAAAACACCCCAAAAACTTCATATAAAAAAAAACAGCTAGATTTAATAAGCAAATTTAGTAGCATAGCTGGATACAAGGTCAGCACTCAAAAATAAATAACATTCCTGTACATTAATAATAAACTCACTGAGGGAGAAATTATGGAAACAACACCTTTCACAATAACATCCAAAAAAATGAATTACCTAGGAATCAGTCTAACAAGGAAGTAAAAAACCTCTACATTGAAAATTAAAGTACTCTGAAAGATTTTAGAAGATATTGGAAAGTGGAAAGTTATCCATTGCTTTTGTGTGAGAAGAAGCAATATAATGAAAATGGCCATATTTCCAAAACTACTAAACATATTTAATGAAATTCTAATAAAAATTCCCAAAGCATATCTCATAGAATTAGAAAAAACAATTCTAAAATTCATTTGGAACCAGAAGAGACCTAAAATCATAAAGGTAATACTGGGCAACAAAGGTAAGGCAGGGGACATCACAATGTGTTGCTTAATATTACATTATGAAGCTACTTTGTTAATAACAGTGTGATATTGGAAAAAGAAACAGACCTAAAGATCAATGAGATGGATTAGAAGATGCAGAAACAAAACCCAGACATACTTAATCACCTTATCTTTGACAAAAATATCAAAAACTTTCACTGAAAAAAGATAGCATCCCTTTTATTTTAAAGAGAATAAAACAGAACAAAACAGGATAAAGAAAATCAGAAGAGAACAATGCAAACAATACAGGTCTTCAAAACAGCAGGCAATCATCAAGGGCTCTATAATGTCTCTTGTTTTCTTCAAAGTAGCTGCCTATACTGTCACACATAGTAAAATAAAAACAATACAAAGCAGACTAAAACTAATCAAGATACAAGAATGAAAGCATTATAGAACTTCTAAACAAAATGATATGAAATCAACAATGGCTACCATAATGTCATTGTCTTCAAAATAACTGTCCATATTATAATACATAATAAAATAAAAAAATACAAAATAGAATAAAACCAATCAAAAGAATGAAAGCATTACTTTAAAACAAGATAATAGGAAATCAACAGTGGTTATCATAATACAACATGTTATCGTCAAACAAGCTGCCCATACAATCAGACACAGTATAATCTAACTAAACAAGATAGAATAATACCAAACCTAACAAAAATATGAAAATGATACAAGAATTCAAAACAAGATAATAGGAAATTAACAGTGGTTACCACTATCCCTTTTGAGGCATTTCCTCCTCTATCTCTTTCATAATAGCTATTGTGCTTTTTGGATCCCATTAACTCCTTCAGCTTTTTATGCTAGGGAGATAACTTGGTGTTCACCCATAGGAGTCCAAACCATTTAACCCATGAGCATGATCTCCAGTTGCATCCATTTGCCTACCTTGAGATTATCCTACTTTATAGCTGGGTAGCTTTCCATTGTATGAAAATACCATAACTTTCTTACACATTCTCTGGTTCATAGGCAAGTTATCTTGCTTTTTTCTGATCTCTTATAATGTGGAATAATTTTTTTATTTGAAAAAGAGAAAAGTCAGAAAAGAAGAAAAAGCAAAAGACATAAACAACAACAACAAAATCAAAACAATAACAATATAGGTTTTCAAAACAGAATGAAAGAAATTTAACAACTGTTGTTATACTGCATAATGTTCTCTTTTTTAAAGAAATAAAAGAAAATTAAAGAAAATAGAAAAACAGAAAAGAAGAGTAAAACAATACCGAATTAAAAAAAATTCTCATCATAGAATCACTAATTGATACATTACTCACTGTGGTCTTACAAAATAGTTGCCAAAGTCACAAAATCAAAGCATAAATAGTGGCTAGACACTCAAACATTGACAGTGCAAATGTGTTCAATGTTCCAACAGAAATTCAATAATATGCTCATCTATCTTACACACTATACATACTGTTACACTGTTTAGAGCATTTTCCTTCCCTTTTATTTTCACAATATCTATCATACTTTTTGGATCCCATTATTCTGTCAGTTTTTATTACTTTTTACACTAGAGAGACAATGTGATATTTACTCATGTGAGTCTTATTTCACTAATGAGGAAATTTTCACATTGCCTCCATTTACATATAAAGACCTCAACATCATTCTTTTTATGACTGAGCAGTATTCCATTGTATAAAAATACCACATTGTTTCATCCACTCTGCAGTTTATGGGTGTTTTGCTTGTTTCCAAGATTTAGCTATCACAAATTGTGCTGCTATGAACATGTGTGCACATATATCTCTGTGGCTTGATGTTTTCAATTTTTCTAGGAAAATACCCAGGAGGGAATAGCTGGATTGAATAGAACTTCCAATCCTAGATTTTTAAGGAATATCCATACTGATTTCCACAGTGGTTGCACCAGTTTGCAATCCCACCAACAGTGGAGAAGTGTTCCTTTTTCACCCCACAACCTCACAAACATTTGTTATCAATTGTTTTCTTGATGGCAGTTATTCTTTATGGGGTGAGATGGAATTTCAATATTGTTTTAATTTGTATTTCTTGAATGATCGGTGATGGTGAACATTTCTTCATGTACTTATTTGCCATTTGTACATCTTCATCTGAGAACTGTGTGTTCATCTCAGATGCCCATTTTATGTTTTAGTCATAAATTCTTTCCCTACCCCTATGTCTCCAAGGTTTTTGTCTACTTTGTATTCCAATAGATTTAGTGTTTTTGTTTTAATATTTAGATCCTTGATCCATTTTGACTTTAGTGTATGGTGATAGGATAGACATGGGTCCATTTTCAGACTTCAGCATGTGGAAAGCCAATTTTACCAACCCAATTTATTAGAGGCTATCTTTTTTCCAGTGAACATTTTAGCCCCCTTTTCAAATATAAGGTGGCTGAATATCTTTGTACTAGTGTTTGCATCTTCTAATCTGTTGCATTGATCCTCAGGTCTATTTTTGGCCAGTACCATGCTTATTTTATGACTGTGGCTTTGTAGTAGAGTTTCAAGTCAGAAATTGAGATGCCTCCTGTCTTACCTTCATTGCCCAGAATTGCCCTGACTATTCTAGGTTACTTCTGTTTCTAGATGAATTTTAGGGATATTTTGTCAAGATCTATAAGGTATGTTGGTGTTACATTCATTGGAATTGCATTGAATCTATATAACAGTTTTGGGAGTACGGCCATTTTCAGAATGTTGGTTCTTCCTAACCAAGAGCAAAGGTTATCCTTCCATTTTCTAATATCCTCTTCAATCTCCTTTTTGAGAGTAGTACAATTTTCAGCATGTAGATCTTTTACATTCTTGGTTAGGTTGATTCTAAGTATCTGATTTTTTTAGATGCTATTGTGAAAGGTGATATTTCCATAATTTCTCTCTCACTGAGTTTGCTGTTTGTGTACAGGAATGCTACTGATTTTTGAGCATTGACTTTGTATCCAGTTATGCTGCTGAATTTGTTTACTACTTCTATGAGTCTTGTAGTGGAGTTTTTGAGGTCTTCTACATAGAGTATGATATTGTCTGCAAATAATGATAATTTAACTTCTTCTTTTCCTATTTTTATACTTTCATTTCTCCTGCTTGTCTGATTTCTGGGGCTAACATTGCTAGAACTATATTGAATAAGAGTGGTAATAGTGGACATCCTTGTCTTGTTCCTAATTGTAGAGTGAATGATTTCAGTTTTGGGGTTTTTTTTAACTTTTATTATTTTAAAGAGAATAAAACAAAACAAAACAGAACAACATAAGGAACACAGCACTTTACAACAAAACAACTGGAAATTAACGTTACCTATCATGCCATCTCTTTCTTTCCTATAGTTGAGCATAGTTTCAATGTGGGCTTTTGGTTTTTCATAGATGGCCTTTATCATATTGACGTTAAGACCATCTATTCCAATTCTCTGTAAGGGTTTTATCATGAATGAGTGTTGGACCTTAACAAAAGCTTTTTCTGCATCTATAGGGATGATCATGTGGTTCTTCCTTTTGGCTCTATTGATATGGTGGATTACATTTATTGACTTATTTATGTTGAACCATACCTGCACTCGTGGGATGAATCCCACTTGGTCATGATATATAATCTTCTTGATGATTTGTTGCATCCTGTTTGCCAATATTTTATTGAGAATTTTTGCATCTATGTTCATTAGGGAGATTGGCCTATAGTTCTTTATTTTAGTCTGGTATTTCTCAGGTTTTGGTATGAAAGTAATATTTGCTTCCAGGAATGACTTAGGAAGAATTGCTTCCCTTTTGATTTCATTGAAGATTTTGAGGAGTGTTGGAATGAAGTCTTCTTTGTATTTCTTGTAGAATTCTGCAGTGAATCCATCTGGGCCTGGGCTCTTCTTTGTTGGCAAACACTTAATTACATTTTCAATTTCAGTGATAGAAATTGGGTTATTCAGCAGCTTTACATCTTCCTGACCGAGATTTTGTAGTTCATATGTATCTAGGAAGCTGTCTATTTCTTCAGTTTTATCGAACCTATTAGAGTATAGTTTTTCAAAATAGGTGTTGATGATCTTCTGTATTTCCATCGAGTCTGTAGTAATTTCACCTTTTTAATTCCTTATTGCATGAATTTAAGTTTTTTCTTACCTTTTTTAAATAAGGTTGGCTAGGGCCTTATCAATTTTATTTATTCTTTCAAAGAACCAACTCTTGATTCAATGATTTTTTGTTTTGTTTTCTTAGTCTCTATTGCATTATTTTCTGTTGTGATTTTTATAATTTCTTCCCTTCTTTTGGCTTTGGGCTTGGCTTGCTCTTCTTTTTCTATATGTTTCAGTTGTACTATCAGGTTGTTTATTTATGTTCATTTGGTCTTCCTGATGTGGGAACTCAGTGCAATACATTTTCATCTGATGACGGCTTTCATTGCATGCCACAAATTCCAGTAAGTTGTGTTTGTATTTTCATTTGTTTGAAGATATTGTTTAATTTCTTCTTTAACATCCTCTCTGACCCACTGATTTTTCAATGGGGTATTATTCAGGTTCCATGTGTTTTGGGGGTTTTTGCAGTTTCTTTTATCATTAATTTCTACTCTCATTGCACTATGATCCAATAACCTTCGTGGAATAATTTTAATTCTTTTAAATTTACTTAAATATGTTCCTAGGGCTAGCATATGGTTTATTTTACAGAATGACCCATGTACTGCTAAGAAGAATGTATATTCTGATGTTATTGGATGGAACACTCTGTATTCGTCTATCAAGTCCATTTGTTCACTGATGTGATTCAGTTCTGTTATTTCTTTGCTGATTTTCTGTGTAGTTGGTCTGTCCCTTTGTGTCAACCATGTGTTAAGGTCTCCTGCTATAATTGTGCTATTACTTATTTGATTTTTCATTTCTGTTAATTTTTGCTTTGTGTAGCTTGGTGCTCTGGAATTTGGTGCATATGTATTTAAGATAGTTATGTCTTTCTCTTGAAATTTTCCCCTAACTGGTAAGTAGTGACCTTCTTTATATTTTTGGATCATTCTTGGTGTGAAGTTCACATTGTCTGCAAACAGAAGAGCTACCCCCACTTTTTTTGGTTTCCTGTTGCATCAAGTATTGTTTTCCACCCTTTGATTTTCAGTCCTGAGTTTCCTTTTGGGTTATATGGGTTTCTTGTAGACAGCAAATGCTTGGTTGTTGTTTGTTGATCCATTCTGCCAGTCTGTTTCTTTTGATTGGTGAGTTGAGGCCATTTACATTAATGGTTATAACTGTTATATATTGGTTTATTGTTGACATGTTATCTTTCTGCTGTTGTATTTTTACC